>CM052222.1:1574686-1604055 GCA_028454225.1 Lasioglossum leucozonium
TTTTTTTGTACAACGAAAAGTAACGGAGATATTTAGGTGTCCTGCTTTATCGAATTCACCCTGTATATACATATGTATTTATACATATACATATGTATACTTGCACACGTTTAGCACAAAATTTGAAACGAATTCAAGAAATATTGAAAATGCGTAAAAAGTTGCCGTAGCATAATTTTAAAGGAAATTCATGAAAATTGTTCAATTTTGTAACGTTTATAAGAAAATGTCCGTTTAAATTTTGTTAATATAGTGACTAGTTTACATTTTTTTTAATAATTTTAACGGTTTAGTTTAAAAAAATAATTATTTATATGCACACCATTAAGAAATATGAGACGCTGTAGACGAATTCATATTGATTTATATTCACATTTAAACATGCATTGATTAATTGAAATAATGAACAATTAAAATGGCAAGTCTACATTCATTTATATTTTGGGCAATTATTATAACAAGAACTCGAATAAATAAATTTATTTTGCAATTTTTTATAAAAACATTTTTAATAAAAAAGCCGAAACTGACATTTCGATTAAATACTGGTGTGTCGATTCAAAAACACAACGTTGACCTTTATATGACCTTTACGCGTCCACTCACGAAAAAACTAATAACATCGGAATATTCTCCACTAAATACCATTCTAGCCTCCGCTGTAGTTTTGGGTACAATTCAAATAAAATGTATTGGAAATAGTAATTACAATACTTTTATTGAAATAAAGTAGTGTTACAGCATTTATTTTATTTCTTAGTTATTACATAGAAGAATAGTTGAAAATATCTATTTATATATTACACATGTATAGGAGCTATTAAGTGAACTAATATTTGTTATGCGATGTTTTAGAAATAATTTTTATATGTATTAGAGATAAATATTTAAAATAGTATTTCATAGTATTTTACTTACAATAGTCATCTGAAATATTTTTTTTATATTTATTAAAGGAAGAAAGTAATTAAGAGAGTATGCAAGAAAAAGGATTACTAATGTCTTACCTTTTCAAAATATTTATGTATTTCCTTATTCTATAATGTGTAAGCACAGTTATGATTGTCTAGATACATCCATAGCTTATTTCGGTGAAAGGTAGTGCTGAAGTTTCATTCTACTAATAATGGCAGAAATATTTATTTCAAGTAACTATTTTATGTTCGTGTTGAGAAACACATAATTGAAATACATATTTCACATACTTGGGAGATTAAATAAATATTTCAAATAGTATTTCCACTATTATAAAAATAAAATAGTATAGTATTAGTATTTCCACTATTATAATAACATAGTTTTGGAAATAATCTCTGAAAATATTTTTATTTTTATTTCAAATACTATTACCCAGCCCTGCTTCGCTGAAACATTCTTTGCTACGAGTAACAATAGCGTGGAATTCAAGATGTCGGGTGGATGAGAAATCGG
This sequence comes from Lasioglossum leucozonium, assembly GCA_028454225.1. Lineage (NCBI taxonomy): Eukaryota > Metazoa > Arthropoda > Insecta > Hymenoptera > Halictidae > Lasioglossum > Lasioglossum leucozonium. The sequence continues at coordinate 1,576,118 of CM052222.1, forward strand.
GTGGTACACCCTGTATAGACACGTTCTTCGGTAGGTGAATGTGACCTTAAACGCGCAATAAAAAAAAAAGATTTTTACCAACGATTGCTCAACTAATAATCTATGCAGATTATTATCAGAGTGACATAACTGTACCAATAAATTACTCGCGGTTTTGATAAAGCGCCGATCACATGCCTGATATTTCTGCATATGACAAGGGATAATGCCCGCAAGCAAAATAAGTAATTTATTGCTGAAATTATTTTGATTAACGCAGTAGTAAATATGATTCTCTTACACTTTGCAAAGTTATCTAGTTACGGATGAAACAAATATTAACAAATTGTACTAAAGCATGTTACTACCTAACAACATTAGCTGGACAGTAATCTCAGGAAGTTTATGTTTGTACAGTATACGGTACGTCGTTAATGTAAAATAACCGAACCTAGTTTATGAGTAACCATGCTTCTACGTATAGATAATATACGTGCTACATATTTTTCATTTTACAAAGATACAACAACAAATTTTTTAATTCGACTCCTATTAAAATATACATAAGTATGCTGGAGGGTCCAATAACTTTGATCACTTGAATATTTCTGTTACAGTAATTCATCAATAACTGTCTATTGTACCACGGGTCTAGCCAAAGACAATTATCGTGAAGGGATACTATTCTTTGACTTTTGCCGAACGTAGAACAGGACACCGAAGCTCGAGAGGCCTCGGCCGCCGAACAGTGAAATCCGATACCGGGTCGGGTGTATCGGTGTGAATCACTACTAATCCAATGACAAAACTTCTTTATTTTTTATTATTTTTTTATGAAACTTTCACCAATATATTCGTGGCATTTTTCTAATAAAAATGATACCAAATATGATATAATTCCGATGATATTTACCCGTGTCAGATTCGCGAATTGTCCCGGTCAAGAGAACTGACTTGAATTATAAATGACCATATACATATCTGTATATGATCCGAATTCTGTCGTGTTTGGTATCATTTTAATCAGAAAATTGCCACAAATATATTACTGAAAGTCTCGTAAAAAAATAAGTAATAATAAAAAAGTTTTTTTATTGGCATTACTTTGTGAGGACACGCGGGCCTTTGAACAATGCCAGCGACTGCGACTATCTGCGTTTGTTTCTTTTCCATACGCTGTCCTTCCTTGTACCCGAAACTTTTATCGTCCATTACACGGGTAAATATCATCGGAATTATTTCATATTTGGTATCATTTTCATTAGAAAAATGCCACGAATATATTGGTGAAAGTTTCATAAGAAAATAATGAAAAGTAAGGAAGTTTTGTCATTGGATTAGTAGTGGTCTCTTGGTCTCACACCGATATACTCGATCCGGTACCGGATTACATTGCTCGGCGGCCGAGGCCTACTGAGTTTCAAGGCTCCTCACGGGGCATGCCCCTCAGTGGAATGGGTAGGCGACTTGACAGTTATCGTTTAAACATTTCAGACAGTTATGGATGAATTACTGTATTCGTAATAACATGTAAAAATGATGTGCACAAACTGTATGTACAAAATGATGTGCAAATATTGGGGTGCAAACATTTTTTATGTCTGAAGGCGTTGCAAAGATTTCAAGGTCACCTTGATTTCCTCAAATGGAATGACTTACCATTCTAAAAATGTATTGACATTTGCATGTTGTAAATTTAATACAATTGTTAACGAGAACATTATCGAAATGATTTTCTATATGTACTCACCACATGTACCCATTGAAAATTGTTTGGATAAATAAGTTAAATCGTTGACTATTATGTTTACGACACACAAAGGTCAATAAATTTTTACGCAAAACTTGATAGTTTATTGATTTACGTTACAAAAGATTTTACTTTCTTTAAAGGGTGATTCCTGAGGTCATTTGAAGCAACTCTTTCCTTTACGAAAATGTTTCCCACTGCTTCGTTAAGGAGTTATTAACGAAAAACACGGACCAATCAGGATGCGGCTAATCAGGAGCGCGAAATTGTCATTGGCTGTGTCGGAATCCGTCTGCTGTAGCTGCGCTCTGATTGTTTTTTGTTAATAACTCCTGAACAAAGCCATGAAGAACATTTTCGTAAAGGAAAGAGTTACTTCAAATGATCTCCGCAATCACCTATTTTATTGGAATACAACATTTTTGGGACACCATCTATGTGTGCTTAGAAAATGAAGTTCTTTGGTTGTCCAGAGAGTTTCTCGAGTCTTTCATTAAGTAGGCGTTTATACTACGATATACGACTACGTTTTGTAAATAAATAAGTTCATTGAAAGATAGTCGAATGAGATCGAATAAAGTGGGAGTTGCTCAATCAATCGTAATTAAAGAGTGTAACGCAAAGGTGTATGCCTTTGAGCTTTACACAATTGAAGTTCGTTCAGTATAAATTGGTAGGTCTCTAGGGAATTTAGGACTAGAGCCTCCAATAAATGAGCAAAGCTGAAGATTATTTCTAATTTATTTAAAATTCTTATTAAATGGTTAACAGAATTACATCAGAAATAAATCTTAAGAACTCGACTCTTTGATCCTTCTTTCTTTGCTATTTTGTTAATGACAAAATAATAACGCTCAAAACATTTTAAACATTATAACAACTTCACATTGGTGAACAACTTCACATGGACAAGTGTCGCCACAGTCGCCACAATGTGTTTACGTAATATTGTAGAAAACATAATTTTATAAACAATGCACAAATCATTACAAGAATTATAAAATATTGTTATATTATTTCCGATCTATTAAACATATGAAGAAAGAAGTTTTTTGCAATTCAGATAGACATCTTTTATTTTTCATAAAAATCCGTTGTCCACTGATTATTTTTAAAACAATAGATGTGAAATAATTAAACGTTAATAATTACACTTAGAATTCACAAATAAAAATTAAAGTAAAAAATATATTAAAAAAACAATGACATTGTTAGTTTCCGGAAGTGGACTAATATTTTTTCTTGCTTTCCAAAGAAAATTATACCATGGTTTTAAAAAATTAATTAGTTTGTTAGATATCAGTAAAATAAGTTTCATTTCAGTGGACCTTGTGGACAAGTTTCAGAATAAACTAAACACAGCGCAAATTTTTAAATATTCTTCCTGTTGCATCTAACAATAAAATAACATTGTCACCATAAAATAGCCATCCATTGTAATAAACGTATAATATATAAGTATACTGCATTGTATTTTGTATTATTATTTGAGATTTTACGAAATCAACACATTTCCCTTGTAGAATTTTTTTTTATACAACATTTGATATTCTATCGAAATTCGAGGAATAGTATTGGGTATCCAATTTGGGGTACAAAAACTTTATACCTCGAGAAAAATGTAAAAAACGAGTTTTCACATCGTCGATTTTTATTTGAAAATTTACTTGGCGTAGTCGATAATTTGCGAGGAGTTTTAAGTCGTCAAGTTGGTCGCAGGGCCGCAATAAGGGTGGTGCGGAGGGGGCGACAGCCTCGGGCGCATTGAGGAAAGGGGTGCTGATAGCAGCGATATTTACTATCATCTTTTTAATTTTCATCGTTGCTAATAGTTAACTTTGCTTGTGTTCTTTTTAAGTTTTTTATGATGAATAAATATCTGATAAAAAATTTTTATTCTTTTTTTCTGTAGGAGGACGCAAGCTTTCCTTACTGCAGCCCTGGTTAGAGGACTCGTCCTGTATAAACGGTTCGTAGACGACAGTTTATTTGCTTCATTTACGGGACAAAGGATTTCAGTATCTTAATTACGCTTTTTGTACCGTAGCGTTTTCCTACTCCGGAGAGCGGGTAATAGTATTACTCCTTGGAATTAAAGGAACAACAATGAAAAAGTGTATTGAATTACTTACTTGGTACAGCCTGCAAATCGTGACCGCTGAAAATTCGTAACTTTCATACTATACATTTGAACGTCTGGTTAAATAATCAGATAAATATAAATATAAAAGAAACTTTCATTGTTCAAAGAATTAGGGAATCATTTAAAAATAATACGTATAATACATCCGTGATTGTATGACTCAGCAAGAAGACTTAGTTTCTGGATAATGGAAATGCGATCAATATCCTTTCTTTATTAATAATTCGATTAACTTTTTAACCAGTCAAGTGCGGAATTTAGTTCTAAAAATCCCCCACAAAGTGCAGAATGGAAATCAAGCAATGACAAGTATACACGTCGAACGCAGGACAGATGGTCATTTTATAAATTTTTCTAAACGAGGAAGGTTTATATTTTTCTTTTGTTAAAATATTAACAATTCACTCTTGAGAAAGTAACCGAAAAGAACCGCAATTGAGATTTGGTCCGACGTGTGTACACTTAACATAACTGGTTAAGTGAAGCCAAGTATTTATGAAGGGCGTCGCGCGCAGGCGAAGATACATATAGTTTTAAGTCAGATTAGGCTGCGACGAGCGTAGGAAAAAAAATGTAAACAAACAACAACGAGCATAGGAAAAAAAATGTAAACAAACAACAACGAGCATAGGAAAAAATATGTAAACAAACAACAACGAGCGTAGGAAAAAGCATGTAAACAAACAACAACGAGCGTAAAAAACATATAAACAAACAACAACGAGCGTAGGAAAAAACATGTAAACAAACAACAACGAGTGTAGGCAAAAAATATGTAAACAAACAACAACGAGCGCAGGAAAAAAATGTAAACAAACAACAACGAGCATAGGAAAAAACATGTAAACAAATAACAACGAGTGTAGGCAAAAAATATGTAAACAAACAACAACGAGCGTAGGAAAAAAATGTAAACAAACAACAACGAGCGTAGAAAAAACATGTAAACAAACAACAACGAGCGTAGATACCACGGGTCTGGCCAAAGACAATTATCGTGTAGGGATACTATTTTTTGACTTTTGCCGAACGTAGAACAGTACACCGAAGCTCGAGAGGCCTCGGCCGCCGAGCAATGAAATCCGATACCGGGTCGGGTGTATCGGTGTGAATCACTCCTAATCCAATGACAAAAATTCTTTATTTTTTATTATTTTTTTATGGAACTTTCACCAATATATTCGTGGCATTTTTCTAATGAAAATGATATCAAATATGATATAATTCCGATGATATTTACCCGTGTAAGATTCGCGAATTGCCCCGGTCAAGAGAACTGACTTGAATTATAAAGGACCATATACATATCTGTATATGATCCGAATTCTGTCGTGTTTGGTATCATTTTAATCAGAAAATTGCCACAAATATATTAGTGAAAGTCTCGTAAAAAAAATAAGTAATAATAAAAAAGTTTTTTTATTGGCATTACTTTGTGAGGACACGCAGGCTGTTTTGCGATGCGACACGAATTTTGACCCGTGGATTTCGACCGTATCCAATCGAGGTCGTGACGCGTCGCGTATTCGTGCCGCCGAATGTTACCCGCCAAATTAATATTAGGCAACTTGATTTGCGAGTGTGCGGTGGTTATGTACTAACAAACGAACGATTTATGTACTAATAAAAGAACGAACGAGAGAGCTATGGGTGCGCGTAAGACTGTTGAATCTTGTCTAACTAAAAAACTCGACCCGATGCTTTCTGGTTGATGACAGAAAAAGATGTGTCCCTAAAGTTCTTAGAGGACTTCCCACTCCATGCAGAAATACGCTGATTGGTTCTTGTTGAGATTGTATTTCCCAATCAGCGCATTCTTAATGTGTCGTCCGCACCCTCTCTTTGCGCCCTGAGCGTGCCTTGTCTTGGAGAGGGTGGGAGTCTTACCTGCATGGCCGTGAGGTCTTCGTAGTTTGGACAATTAACGGGAAATCCTACAGGCCCCCTTAAGTAATTACGATTACCTATGTTGGGGATGGCCCTTCGGATTTCCCGGTTTATGACACGCCTTGGCTAATGGCTAGGACCGAAGTGACCGTTTTCGGCTCGATGGTCGCCAAATGTGCATTCGGTCTTAAACTTAAAAAATAGCCTATTCGTCACGTCCGTGTCATAAACCTTGTCGACGAAGACCCCACGTGTTTCGTTCCTTCGCCACGGAACACAGGCCTTTGAACTATGCCGGCGACTGCAACTATCCGCGTCTCTTTCTTTCCCATAAGCTGTCCTTCCTTGCATCCGAAACTTTCATCACCCATTACACGGGTAAATATCATCGGAATTATTTCATATTTGATATCATTTTCATTAGAAAAATGCCACGAATAGATTGGTGAAAGTTTCATAAGAAAATAATAAAAAGTAAGGAAGTTTTGTCATTGGATTAGTAGTGGTCTCTTGGTCTCACACCGATATACCCGATCCGGTATCGGGTTACATTGCTCGGCGACCGAGGTCTACTGAATTTCATGGCCCCTCACGGGGTATGGCCCTCAGTGGAATGGGTAGGCGACTAGACAGTTATCGTTTAGACATTTTAGACAGTTATGGATGAAATACTGTAATATCTTTCTCTTTTGAAAATTTAAAAAATTTTTTTTATTTACAGTTTTATATCACACATAAACTGCTAGGTTATTAGTAGATTGCGGATTTTTATGCAAAATAAAAATTTTCCAAGTCAATTGCCAGAAATGGGAGCTGCATAAACATTTATTGCACGTCTTAATCATTTTATTCAGCCACAGACAATATAATTATATATTCCAAATCACCAAATTTACACTGTTTTGTGCTTCGCCTACTCATTTTTGTCATAAATAAATAAAATCAACACCACCTATGTGTTGTATAAATCAGGATCCCGATACAAAAATTCGATAAACATTTAATTATCGCATTCAGCAATGCACTGATAAAAATATGTTTGGCTGTTTTACTGCCACGTACCGTAAATTAACTTATGCTGTAAATACGTAAATTGCGTGGTCTGTTTATTATTCTGTGGAAGATTCTAGCATCTATGCACAAGATAGAATTCTCCACATCCTCGCAGTCTTATTTAAATTTGTAATTCAGCGCCAGCATTGGCCGAAGTTTATTATTTACGAACTTAAAATGTGCAAATGCAGAAACTTAAACGAGTTGGTTAATTACGGTGTACCAAGTAATGGTTAAAGTTACACTGGAGTATCTAGTGTTTATATTTTCTGACATATAAAAGTGCTCATCATTATCTAGAAAAATAAATTAAAAATTGCGTGGCTCGATAATTATATAAAATCATACCTTGCATATAATTCTAATATTTTTGCATATAAAATCATACCTTGCATATAATTCTAATATTTTTGCATATAAAATCATACCTTGCATATAATTCTAATATATTGCTTCATATACAAAGCTCCATATGAAAGAATTTTACCGTATATTTCTAACTAATCAATTAATGTTGTCGGAGCTCGGGTTCGACCAAATGTTACTATTTAATAGCATGTTTGCAATATAATTAACGACGTTTCGATCTTATTTTAGACTATTTTCAAGAAAAAATAATTGCGTCTGTGAAGTAATAACGTTTTCTTTTAATATTATATTATTGAATTGTGGGTTGAACAAAGTGGAGAAAAGCACCAATAATAATACTCACTTCCTATATGTGAAAAGAAATTAGAACATATTTTTAAGAATAGAAAAACCCTCTTATTTTAAAATTTTTAAATTTTTACACGACAATACACAACACACGTGCCAGTTCAATGACCGTAGGATAGACACTGCGACACAAACTGTTAAAACATTTGAAGTAGGCAAATTCTCGTTGATCGATGTACTAACCAATCGATATGTGGCGGGAAATTTGAGCACGTAAGAAGCCCTATCAACCAACCTTTCAGTTATTGCATACCATAACAATCTTATGGTAATGTTTATATTTTTGACATTCACATTGATTTGGAACAAACATAGAATATACCTATGATTTCATGGGGTAAAGTAACAATGTATAATTTGTTTTGATGATCCAGCAAAAAGTAACTAATTTGTATATTAGAAACAAAACGTCATATAACATTACTGATTCAGTAATGTTTCATAGTATTCGTGTATCTTGGGCGTTTCATACCTCAGATTCACGCTCTGATGTTTAATCATATGAATTGTTTCTAATAATAATCTTTGATGTAGATTTTTTTCTTTTTCCAATACTTTTGCGTTATCAAAATCAAATCTATGGTCAAATTTGATTGCATGTCTTGTTAGTGCAGTATGTTGTGCTGATTGTAGATAGATGTTACGCTTGTGTTCACTAATGCGTGTGGCTAAATGTCTTGACGTTTGTCCAATGTATATCTGGCTACATCCCGTACACGGTATTGAATAGACTATATTGTAATTTTTTAAAAGAGGTAATTTGTCTTTAATAGCAGGTAACCAATTTTTTAGTACATGCGGAATTTTAAAAATTGTATGCAATCCTACTTTTCTAAATATCCTTCTAATATCGTTAGAAATGTTTTCAACATATGGAATAATTATGGTGTTTCTTGCGTTTATTGGACCAATTTTTTCTCGTTTTTCCTCTTTTCTTCTTTCCATAGTTATTGGGTGATAAATTTCAAAAATACGTTCTTTGATAATATTTGAAATGAAATTGATCGGGTATCCATTTTGTTTTAAAACGTTTCTTATTAACGATAAATTGTTAGATCTGAATTCAGGATCCGACAGTAAGACTGCACGATCAATTAAGCTTTTTACTAAATCAATTTTGTGTTGTAAGGGATGGGACTTTGGGTGGTCCGTTTAAATAAGAACACCTAAATATCTCTTCAGGTTATTGTGATGCAAAAATTATTTGTTACGTAATGTGCATGGTGTCAATGGACCAAATATTTGTCACGAATATTTTTTTCCGAGGGTCATTTTTTTCGGAGTTGTCAAGGTCATCGATGTTTTTTGGTACATAGCTACATTTTTTTTTATTGCATCGTGTAACTGCTGGAAAAATACATTCAGATATGTATAATAACATGACCTTGAAATGACCGTGATCCTCAAAAATTAAAGTTTTACCTAGAACTGATGTCGAATATCTTCGACCACGACTCCTGAATCTACGAATGCGACGAAAATATTTTTTATCGCACTAAGAATATCGATCAACAGATGTGTGTATGTGTTAACTGTTAAAACAACACTCACGTTCTCTTAAGTTATCATCAGAGATGTTCAAAATGGTATCCTTCCACGTTGATACATTTTCTGAAACGTGCAATGACCGACTGTACAGATCTTTCAATTGTTTCGGAATTAATATCAGCACAAGCTCTAACTATTCGGTTCTTCATATCCTCTGGTGTAGTTGGTCGTTCATTATAAACTGTTTGTTTCAATTTTCCCCACAAAAAAAAGTCCATTGATGTGGGGTCTGGTGAACGCGGTGGCCATCCTAGAACTCCGGTACGACCAATCCATCGATTTGGAAATTTTAAATCCAAAATTTGTTTGACAAGGCGTGTAGAATGAGCCGGACAACTGTCATGCTGATATCGCATTCTTAAACGGATATCTAGTGGTACATCATGAACAAGCATTTGTAGCTCATTTTGCAAGAATGTTGCATACTTTTCTCCATTTAAAGTACCGTTTATGAAATAAGGACCAATTATTTGATTATTTAATATGCTACACCAGACATTTACACTCCATTGTCTTTGTTTATCTACTAATCTTAGCCAGTCTTCTGTTCCGTGAAGGTCCTGATGTAACGATAGATGATAGGGATGACATTTTTCTTCTTTCAATATCCGTATTATGCTTGTTTTAAAAATGCCAGTTTCACGCTCGATAAAACTGTTGAAATCAATTAATGTTTTCAACAATTTACGATCGATAAAAAAAAATTGAATATTTCTAACTAACTTTTTCAAACAGAATTACCCTGTCATTAATTATTAAACATGCTGAATAATTAGAAATGTACAATGGATCCAAGAAGTATTTCAATACTAAATATCCGACTCAATATTCAAACGGTAATAATTTCGTAAAAAATGACCACAGATAGAATTTGACTCATTTTAAAGCTGAAAGCCTCTACTTTCAAAATCCATAACACGTAGTGAGCGAGAAACTGAAGACGCGTTTCTTATTGAAAATGTCACACATTCAGACGTCTGTGAAGACTTTGAAAAATTTTTCTTGTTACTGAAACCAACATTGATTTCGAGATTGAAACTTCCTCTTTACAACGACACCTTAAAGATTGATTTACGATTTTTTTTAACCGTTTCATCGAGCTTCGAATGAGAGCTGTGTCGTCAACTTTACAGTAGTATAAGTTACACCAAGGGGACTATACACGACCGAACTTGTTCCTCATTTTTGTTGTATAAAGCAGTGAAAAAAAATCGTGCATCAATTTCTAAGGTGCACAGAAGTTATTATCACCCGTTCAAGCAAATTGTCATCTTTTGTTGAAATTTTCATTTCTTCGCCTTCAAGGTCATCTCAAGGTCATGGTATACAAGGTCGTTGAATTCGTCTTGACACGGGCTAGAATACTGTTAAGTCAAAAATACAAAGTGCCATTTAAAAAAATGACGGTGACCTTGACAATACTAAAAAAAAATGTTTTTCGAACTTTTTTATTGCAAAATATAGCCAATCGAAAACTGATCAATTTTTATTGAAAATATTTTTTGTCAGATTATCACAAGTACTTAAAAGATCGTGAGAAGTGTTACGTGGGACACCCTGTATACATCACAAGATGTCCCCTTTGGAACAGAAAATTTTTCGTTGAATCAATTTTTTTGTATGTAATATCCATTTCGAAGAAAACTCAATCGGTTATTTTATAAAAATCGCCTGGCGATATTCATGATTTTATATTTCATGCGAAATATGTTAAATCAATTTTATATCCATTATTATTTAAAGTTACAATATGCAGTATTCAATATGCAATATTCAGAGGATTAGTGACTTTTTTACGTTGAACTTTTCTTATAGTTTATAAAAGGGATATACTACATTTATTAAAGTATCGTAAATATGTTAATAATGACTAATTCGTGATTTAAAATTTTTTAACCACTCATTCGTTATTGTTACAAATTCTTTCATCTCAACCTTTAAAGTTTCGAAAACACCATTGTGTGCATGTTCTTGTATTGTATAGCGTCCCATTCGAAAACACGACATGAGTGGCTACAATTGCATTATTACCTTCTTGGAACTCGGGAAGTACACAATGCTGTAACAGTAGTTGCCCAACAAACATGTTTCCTGCACTGTCACAACAGGTAGATTAATTGCTGGATTTTTAACGTCATTATTGTATTGTGTGGTGTACGATGTAAATCACCATGGATTAAAAACTGAATGGTACTTTTCCAGTGCGTTTAACACAATTTATAACAGTAATTTCTGTCGTGAGAGATTAATATTACTATCCTTGGAAAAAAGTGGTTATTATTATTAAAATATAATTTTTTTATGCATAAATAATTATAGGTCATGGGTGCAAAATAACCTAGCTCTACTTTTTATCTGACTATTGAGCATTTCACTACTAGATGTATTGGGTCAGTTAATCATCATTCAAACGATTATAATAAAATAGCGGGTATAGGACGAAACACCACCTTCTGTTCCTCCAATAGAAAAACAATTTTTAGCAAAACGTGGCTAATGACGTTAGCAGATTCTAACCCGAATCGTTAACGTTTGAAGATTTCATAAAAATAGCTATTATATTGTTGTAATTGATCGAACCGTAGCGCCGTAAACTTTATATCATATTTATTATAGTAAAATAGTTTTTGTAATGTTTATATGAATTTTTTTCTTTTTTTTTACTTAGTTATTTAATGTTGCTTCAACATCAAAGCTCATTAGCAACATGGTACATTTCTTACAATATTTTATACATACTATATATAGTACCTTAATGAACAACCGAAAAAAAATGATAAAGTTAAGGATATTCGCCCTCATTATCATTAAATGAGGGATTAGCGACTTAATATTTTGGGGGATTATTTTTCAGCACAAGAGCATTGTTTTGCACGCAATACAAATAAAATTTGTCGTGATAGCCGCTGGACCATGTGTTTTGCGATGCGACCCGATTCTTGCCGCGTGGATTTTGACTGTATCCAGCCGAGGTCGTAAATCTCGGCTTCACTATTGTGACGCGTCGCGTAATCGTGCCGCCGAAATAATACCCGCCAAATTAATCTTGGGTACTTGGATATCGAGTGAATGCGCGGTGGTTGTGTACGAGAAAAAACCCGTAGTACACGTAAGAATGTGAACGTGGAAAACGTACGACTCGAAGACGACTGTCCGACGAAATGTAGAGAAGTAGTAAAGCGAACCGTAAAAAACGTAAGGGTCCGCTGCCCCGGAGTATGCCCCTTATATCTGGCGTTTGAGTTCTCCATGGGTCCGTTTTGGGAGAAAAAAAGTCGCCTCCATTGGTTGATCGACTTGAGGGAGGAAAAAACTTCCGGGAACGCCCTCGACCGGTGGAGGAGGAAGTGTCCACCCTCAAGTCGAATTCGGAAACTCCAGATATAAACCAGAACAATACCCCGGGACAGCGCGAATGAATTGCCCAAGTGGCCCGCAGATGTTTTCAGCCGTTAGCCTTAGTCCGGTGACGAAAGCTAAGGCTTGAAAACATCCGCGAGCGACCATCGGATGCCACGTTTGGGTACCGTAAAATTGTCTTCCTAAATGGCTTACTCGTGCGGCCCGAACGCTGGCCGTCGAGTATGCGGGCAGTAAGGCCCGCTGCGTATGCAACTGAAACCCTCGCGTACCTGGTACGCAGGCGAGGGCACGGATTAACTTTATGGCCACCTTTTTCATGCCGTCAGCTCGAACCCTCGAGTTCCCCGCGTGGAAAGTCGAGGGATAGCATCCTTCTAATTACTCGAAGGACGGCAAAAAAAATGAAAAAGGGGCTTTTTCGGAACTATACAATAAGCATCTCGCGACGCGCCTTCCCCAGCTGTGTCGCAGCTGATAGCCTCGCGCGGTCGGCTATTTCCTCGCTTGAAGAAAGTGACGTATCTTCTCGCGGACTCGAAACACCATGCTTAATATTAATACAGTAATTCATTCATAATTGTCTAAAATATCTAAACGATAATTGTCTAGTCGCTTACCCATTCCACTGAGGGGCATACCCCGTGAGGGGCCTTGAAACTCAGTAGGCCTCGGCCGTCGAGCAATGTAACCCGATACCGGATCGGGTATATCGGTGTGAGACCAGGAGACCACTACTAATCTAATCACAAAACTTCTTTATTTTTTACTATTTTTTATGGAACTTTCACCAATATATTTGTGGCATTTTTCTGATTAAAATGATACCAAACACGATAATAATTCGGATCGTATACAGATATGTATATGGTTATTTATAATACAAGTCAGTTCTCTTGACCGGGACAATTCGCGAATCATACACGGGTAAATATCATCGGAATTATATCATATTTGGTATAATTTTCTTTAGAAAAATGCCACGAATATATTGCTGAAAGTTCCATATAAGTTCTTTTAGAACTTATATAAGCACTTCCAATAAAGAAGTTTTGTCATTGGATTAGTAGTGATTCACATCGATACACCCGACCCGGTATCGGATTTCACTGCTCGGCGGCCGAGGCCTCTCGAGCTTCGGTGTCCTGTTCTACGTTCGGCAAAAGTCAAAGAATAGTATCCCTTCACGATAATTGTCTTTGGCCAGACCCGTGGTATAGACAATTATGGATGAATTACTGTAATTAGTAATTATTAGACCGCAGATTTTATGCGTGTATGACAAGAATGTGTAGGAGCAATTTAGAACCGTGGAAAGATCAAAATACTGTGAGGGTATGAATATATTATTTTCATTATATAAAAATTATCAGTGAATGACATTAAGTTTTATTTAACTCCTGTGTCTTGTAACAGATGCGAAAACTATTTATTTTGCATAATGATCCGGAGTTAAGTAATAATTAATCGCGCCTGGATTTTTTTTATACTTTCACTCTTTTACACATATGATGGATGTGAACTATGGATAAGAGAATCCTGTAAACAATGGTACGCAAAGATGTATAATACTTCAGTTAAACATGAGCGCAATATAAAAAGAAAGTAATTTAAAATGTAGAATCGCATTCCCTGAAAACGTACTATTTCATAAACTATTTACGTTCGCGTAAAGGAAGAATTAATGTATTGAGGAAGAAGAACGAAAATAATGTTTTTTTTCCCGAAAATTCACATTTATTCATCAACGCTTTCGGTTACAATAAAACAACTTCATTTCCCTGCAACTGGAACAAAATCACTTTTTCACGCGTGAAAAAAACCGTGCAAATGCGAATAAATTTTGTTTGGAAAATCGTGTAACCGTGAATAAAACGTAGTGAAAAATCGTACAAATGTCAACCGTGTGAAAAAACGTTATTAAAAGGCCAGGTGTATTTTGAAAAAGAAGTTCTTTATCGGAAACGAGTATAATAAAATAGTTTTTGTAATATTAATACGAATTTTTTTTTTTTTACTTAGTTATTTAATGTTGCTTCAACATCAAACGTCATTAGCAACATGGTACATTTCTTTCAATAATTTATACATTATTTCCATCGAATTAAATATTTGAAGTATCACGAAACGACAAAATTCTATACAGACTGCGATCGATCTTCGAAAACGCGACTGCAAACAAAAATATTTTGTTCCACTTTCTTCTCATGTTTATTTTTGCATAGAGAATCATCCCCTGTCAATTGTTGCATCCATATTCAGCCGGAAGTTAGTCGAGTGCAAGTGCACTCGACAAATTTTCGAGTTTGATTGCTTCGTATACAAAGCGCCATATGAAAAAATTTTACAGTATATTTATAACTAACTTTTTCAAGTAGAATTACCCTGCCATTCATTATGAAACATGCTGAATAATTAGAAATATATTACAGCTATTTTCGTAATTAGACATACTTGTGGATTAACTTATAAAAGCTGCAATCTAAAAAAAAAACAATATTCTGTATAGAGTATAAAATTATCTGAGATAATTAAAACAGAACCGCTTCGGGATTTTTGTAACAGAAGAATGCAAAAATCAATTTATTTTTAATCTTCCAAATCGGGCTCCTCCCTTAATGATTCAATTGATAACATTACAATAGAGTTACAAGTCTTTGTCCCTAATTACTAAGTAAGCTACGAAAGCTACTTATAGTCAACGATTTTACAATGGATTGTTTATACTAATTCTCTACTTTGTTAATAAATGAAAATAAAATATTGAAGATAACCGAACGAATTTATATTACGATTCAACAGTTTAATCAGGAAATATTAGTGCAGCCTTTATTTAAATAGTGCACTACAATTAAGTATACTAAATAATCGATAAAAGTAGATCACAATTTTTCAAAACCTTACCTGGAATTTTTCAAAATCCTACAAGCAATGGATATACAGGGTGTTCGTGATAATTTGGACCAGCGCTTTTAGCGGAAACGGTAAACAGAAAAAAACCGAAGAGAAGGAAGTGATAGTATATTTTACTAGCAATATGATAGCGTATCTACATTTTTTTATTTGTAATATTTTTCGTAAAATAGAAGTGACCTTCATTTTTTTTTAATGGAATGCTACATATTTTTTACATCATGTAAAAGCGGGAATTAAGACGATTTCAACCACGTTGTATAGTATGGTCTTCAGGGTCATGCAAGGGCAGAAATAAATGAAATAAATTTAACATTTTGTAATATTGTATTTACTTATGTTGTATTGATAATACAACGATATAATTCCATAAAGATTAATTAGCAGGAAGTGGGCAGGAAAAAGTGGATATGTTAAATATTTTTTACCAATTTTAATTTAAATATTTTAAATATTTTATACCAAAGTTGCTGGTTGCTTCGCACAAATGTACTGAAACTAACAGAATGAACTTGCTTATGAAAACAAACATTCACACAATGAACGAAAGTCACATTGAACACGAGATGTAGTCTTATCAATGTTAAATTTATTTCTTTTATTTTTGCCCTTGTATGACCCTGAAGACTATACTATACTACATGGTTGAAATCGTATTAATTCCCGCTTTTACTTGATGTAAAAAAATATGTAGCATTCCATTTAAAAAAATGAAGGTCACTTATATTTTAAGAAAAATATTACAAATAAAAAATGTAGATACGCTATCATATTGCTAGTAAAATATACTATCACTTCCTCCTCCTTGGTTTTTTCTAATGTTTACTGTTTACGAAAAAAACGCTGCTCCAAATTATCGCGAACACCCTGTATGAATGAAAAGGTCAAAAATGCCCGCCAGATGGTTGTAACCTTCCTACGACCTTGAAACTGTGCAAGAATGATTAAGAAACATAATGAGTGAGAGACGAAATGTATAAAGTGAATTGCGAAATGAGTGTGCATGAATGGGTGCGCAATGGATGAAAGAAGAATGTTTTTTGTTTAAAAGATTTGCCAGTCGTTATTTACATGTCAAAGAGTGAACATCGTTTGTATTCGTTGTTACTGCTTGTACATAAACTTGTGTCCCCACTATATCTTCCCTTTCTGCTGCGGCCCGGTCACGTGACTAATCTTTTTCCCGTTAATTCGTGCTCCCTCCCCTCATATCAGCGACTTTGGTTACGGGGAGTGGAGATAGATCCAGTTTTTGCCCCATTTCCACGTTTATGCGCACTCAAACTTCTAAAAAAAATCACATATTCGAGAATTTTTTCTGATTTTTTAGTTGCAAACGCTAGTTGAAAACAATTAAAAACCCGAAAGAAACACAGCATTCATATCGAAGCTTGAGAGCGATCACCTTGGAAATTAATTTAACGATAAATTATTGTTATCAACGCTGTCTCCAATTTATTCATATTTTTAGTTGGGGTGGTATAGCAATAGTTATAGAAAAGGGTAGTTACTCCCCGGGGAATAACTACCCTTACTGACGAGGTATAGAACTGAAATTTGGTAGAATGGGTTGATCCGCCTAGACCCTTTGAAAGTTTAAAATCTATTTATGAAAATTTCATAGCGTGTGGAGCGAAGGCTTTCTACATAGAATGAACAATAATTTTGCTCACTTTGGTGACGACACTACCTTGAAAGCAGGACATTCTCTACTAAAATTCGCGATACGGTTTCTAATATTTATACTTTATGTATGTATGAGTAGAAGTTCTACAAGGCAATGTGTTGGTACAGAATATTCTATTATATTCTACATAGATTATGTGCAATCGATATTCCTATTACACAACAAGCAGCCTTGTTTACAGTTGCTAATGATGTGGCCATTTTAGCTATTCATGGGGGCCGTAAGCTGGCATCTTTAATGTGATAGCAACATATTCTAGAATTCAAAGAGTAGTAGCAGTAACAGTAATAAAATGTCATACAAATTCGGCGTATAAAAAATAAACAGTTGCTAATTATGTGGCCATTTTAGTTATTCATGGGGGACGTAAGCTGGCATCTTTAATGTGATAGCAACATATTCTAGAATTCAAAGAGTAATAGCAGTAACAGTAATAATATGTCATACAAATTCGGCGTATAAAAAATAAACAGTTGCTAATGATGTGGCTATTTTAGTTATTCATGGGTGCCATAAGCTGGCATCTTTAATGTGATAGCAACATATTCTAGAATTCAAAGAGTAGTAGCAGTAACAGTAATAAAATGTCATACAAATTTAGCGTATAAAAAATAAACAGTTGCTAATTATGTGGCCATTTTAGTTATTCATGGGGGACGTAAGCTGGCATCTTTAATATGATAACAACATATTCTGGAATTCAAAGAGTAGTGGCAGTAACAGTAATAAAATGTCATACAAATTCAGCGTACAAAAAATAAACAGTTGCTAATGATGTGGCCATTTTAGATATTCATGGGGGCCGTAAGCTGGCATCTTTAATATAATAACAACATATTCTGGAATTCAAAGAGTAGTGGCAGTAACAGTAATAAAATGTCATACAAATTCGGCGTATAAAAAATAAACAGTTGCTAATGATGTGGCCATTTTAGTTATTCATGGGTGCCGTAAGCTGGCATCTTTAATATGATAACAACATATTCTAGAATTCGGCGTATAAAAAATAAAATAGCAATTTCTATTATTATCCTTTTGTTAACGATTTTAAATTCGCTGAAATAGTTTAACTTTCATTACGTAACACATTACAGTTTTCTTTTGATATAAGACGATGGCTCAGCGCGGTTTTCGTCGTATTGCGGATGAGGTTACCTATTCGGGTTGACATTGTTACTGAGCGAGCGGAGAGTTTATGGGTCCCATAAAGTTGTCCGGCAGACCATAAAGTGGTCGACCGAGCAGAGATATCTTTACTGGAGAAGGATGGAATATGACATGCCCTCTCGTTCTGGCACCAAGCCAGGCCCGGGCAACTTCTTTCTTCTCCGCTGACGCTTCACAACTCCCACTCAGTGTCGCCAGATCGCAGAAATCTAGGGGAATACAGGTTCTCCTCTCTGTTGACCAGAGTAATATGTGACACGTTGCGCGTGCGCGACGGCGACGCAACAATGACATGTCGCACGTTTTACGTTATTGCCGTGTATCGTACCTATTGCAGTATTTATCGATAAATGTCCCAAGTATCAGACCTATAATTGTCCCAAAATTATCCCCACTACAGCGGGGTATACCCCGTGAGAGGCCCTGGAGCTCGAAAGGTTGCGGTCACCAAGAAGTGTAACATAATACGGGTCGGGTATATCGGTGTGAGATTGCGAGACCACTGCTAATCCAGTGACAAAATTGGGTTGGTCAAAGTTCCATAAAATCTAATGAGCAATGAAGAAGTTTTGTTATTGGATTAGTTATGTTTACACTTTTCGGCGGCCGAGGCCCTCGAGCTTCGTTGTCCTTTTCTATGTTCGGCAGAAGTCGAAGAATAGTATCCTTGGTGGATAATTGTCACTGACCGGACACGCGCTTTGGACAATTATCGATTAAATACTGTACCTACCTAATGAAATTAGCTATGGGAAAAGATGATTGGTGAAGGCGTTCAAATAAGAATAACTATTGACGGTGAAGCCGTCCGCCAAGAGTGCGATTTATTAATGAACTTAATGAATTGAATACTCCGGGTGTCACTGGAAAAGTGATCGCTCAGGTAAACTCTAGTTCTAAGAACAATACAATATGATACAATAAAATATAATAATATACGATATAATACAATAACATAACATACAATAAAATATAATAAACAAATACAAACACACCTAAATAAACAAATAAATCATACATAAATTTTTACGGTGTCGTAAAGCAGGAGCTTGAATCTCGAAATCAATGTTGGTTTCAGTCGGAAGAAAAATTTTTTAGTCTTCACAGACGTTTGAATGTGTAATATTTTCAATAAGAAACGCGTCTTCAGGTTCTCGCTCGCTACGTCATGAAAAAAGATCTTGGAATAAAACGAGTTATGGATTTTGAAAGTAGATGCTTTCAGCTTTAAAATGAGTCAAATTTTATGATCGTGTGGTCATTTTTTACGAAATTATTAGTGTTTAAATATTGGCAATTTTCGAGAATCGGGTATTTAGTGTTGAAATACTTCTTGGATCTGCTGTACATACTTCTCTTTCTCTTTCTCTCTCGTTCTTTCTTTCCGACCCGTTCGTTCTCCCAACGAGGCGCGAACGTCTTAAGGAGAATGGTGCAAGTATGGCTTGCCCGATGACGAGAGCGACAACGATCGATTCCGGAGGCTTTTTTCGTATCCGGACCAGAAAGACTGGGAGTCACGCTTGCGAAATAAAGCTTCCGTGCTTATTGCTCGCTGCCTTCCAACGGCGTCGTTTCTTTTTCCTCTTCGCGAATCGATGTGAAACGTTCTTACACGTTCGTTCAATTGATTTGTTATTGCCTGATTGAAACGATTACGAACACCGTTCTCCAGAACTGTATTAACCGGGGCTCAAAATGAATAGTTACCTTCAGTTTTTAACCCTTAAGAAAACAGAAAAGAGAGTTACGTAAACAAACAGAAGTACTGAATGGACACGTACAAGAAAAGAATTGAATTATTACATGAGACTTTTAATGCAAAAATGGTGCGAGTGTAAACAGTTTATCATGGGATAATGAGGAATTATGTAAAAGTTATTTTGTCTTATACAAAATTATACTGTAATTATTTTATTTAACAATGATTAAACCCTTGATACGTGGTGTTAAATGATACAAGCAAATATTGACTACACCGCTTTTGTATTGAAGGGCTCACATGTACTTTATATTATCACGTATTGATTGAAAATTATAATTTTAATCATATAGCCTTTGAAAATATTTTTAGATTCTAATTAATATTTTTATAGAGATGAATAAGGCGAGAAAATCTAAGTATTTCTCATCTAGAAGAGTTTAATTTCTTTCGTACTTGTATCCATAAAAATCTGATATCACAGAAAAAGTTTTAATTAGAAAAAACAATTTAGATAATTAAAATAAGTTCCCACGTTATTTCTTACGATATTGTTATTGTATTCAATGGACACGTACTGTAAAAAAAATGTACGTTAAAAAAATAATCTCAATTGTTCCATACCAGGAAAATATTTTCTTTCTTTTTTACTTATCTAAAATAGAGTAATACAATTGCCCCCAAAAAGGCCAGTGTTCGCGCCGAATGGTGTGGTGCAAAAATGTTCGGGAGAGGATTTGAATAATCTAGTCACCAGGATTGATTTTAGCTAACCAGACCAAAACACTTTATTCAAAATATAAGAACAACTTTTGGACTGTATCTGAGTAGTAGCGCGATTGACTATTACAAGAGTCAGTACTCTTGTCTAACTATATGTTCCGTAAGAACTGAATGTTCAGTGACCGTAAGCGAAGTGTGCGGACTTCGGTGTCTTTCGCTAATCTAAATCTGCCTCTGCACGCTTGCCGAACACCGATATTTTTACGAAATTCTCCATGGGGGTGTGACCTTCCTCAGCCAATGGGCACAGATATTTTCTCAGTGACCATCACCCCCCAATGGTAGGAGAAGTGGTGGAAATGAAGACCGACCCTTCGGCAAGCCGCGTTGACGGGAAAACCCGGGACTTGGGCCGCGCAACGGAGGTAAGGCCCGTCCGGTGACGCGTGACAATGACCCAAGTTCTTGATGGGGGCGAGACGGCAATTTCGGAAGATTAAGACCCGGGAAGTGCACGTGCAAAACATCGGTGAGAGTAATAACCTACTTCCCGAGTCCTAATCCCCGTAGCGAGGAATTTTTACGTTCCCGAGTTGTAAAATAATTGGCAAAATCCCGTACTCGGAACATTTGCTTGCCAAATGTGCGAGATGGACACTTGGTCTAAAAACTAATGAAGTGACCCTCTTAGGTCACGCAACCATATATAAAATAAAAATAAAAATGTGTATACTGAAAATAATGAATAACTAAATGAATTACATTGACTAAATTAATATTATTATTATTATTTATTTATTGCCTAAAACCACATAAGATTTATATAGCATGTACAATACAAATTATACAGTTAGAGAGTCACCTACAATTAGTTTATATTAGTTTTTATAAGAAATAAGTTATGAAAACTGTTTAACTCCATGTTTTTTTTTATTTCCAGTACATTTTGACGGAAATAATGTGATTATACTAAAGCCTATAATACTATAATACTATATACTATTAATACATTTAAACGTTCGATTCATATAAGGATACAATAAGCAAAATAACCTGGATAATATAAGCGGAATTTATTACGTTATTTGGATCCAATCGATGATAATAGACATATTATGTTTCGTGGCTGGAGGCCAAAAGGGGTTCGACTCAACCTAGAACAGTTCAGATTCAATATAAAGCATTCCAGAAATGATCTGGCCAAAACATGAAGAGAATTCATATGATACCACTAATAGAGCTAATAACCTTTTAAAAGAATACACGCAAGAATGTTACACATTCATTAAATAAATAATTCTTCGTGTTATTACAAAATTGTTATTATAAAGTTCTTATAAAATGCATTTGTATCTCTCAAATAAACATCTCTCAAATCAATAATTTTTACACATAAGTTGGTCAACATTTTCTTATGAAGAATATCAAGATGCAATAAGTGCTGCAATAAAATATATACATATGTTTCCACCTTTAAAAAAAGTTATCTATAAAACGCAGACAAACAAATGTAGAACAGCCATAACCAAAGTTATGATCGCCTCGTAACATGTATAAAATGTTGTAAATTTACAAACATATCTTCTGTGTTGTTATTATTGACGAAATTAATTACTGAATTTTTTAAATTGTCTAAACTGTACAGTGCATAACAACGGCAGAGAAGGATAGAATAAAGTCACCATTTTCTATTTCTTAACCGTAACTATTAAAACTGGATGGTACTTCTCGAAAGATATTTGTTTCCGATAAAGAACTTCTTCTTCAAGATACACCTGTCCTATTAATAACGTTTTTTAACACGGTTGACATTTGTACGATTTTTCACTACGTCTTATTCACGGTTACACGATTTTCCAAACAAAATTTATTCGAATTTCCACGGTTTTTTTTCACGCGTGAAAGAGTGATTTTGTTCCAGTTGCAGGGAAATGAAGTTGTTTTATTGTAACCGAAAGCGTTGATGAATGGATGTGAATTTTCGGGAAAAAAAACATTAATTGTTCTTTTACACGATCATTTTGTCGATCGTAAATAATGTATAATGAATCAATTAATGATTTCGACGCTTCATGTTTGATCCAATATTACTGTCTAGCAATTTTGTAATTTCAATAATTCTCAACTTTTCGATCCAGATATGGATCATTATCAAGAGAAGTTTGCGTCTGTAAAATATTGTATAATGTAATGTATGTTTAACAAAATCGGGTAATAACCATAAACTTTAACGTACTTGCTGTGTTTAAACTATTTCTAAAAAAATTTTATATGGTGGGAAAACCCTGCTGGTAGTAATGAATCATGAAGGTATGTGAACGTTAGGGAAGAACCAACACGAAAAGAACAGAGGAGCGACGTCGATCGTCAAGAACCAATCACAACACATAGATCTATAAGTTCTCAAATCGATATTTGGCGGTATATGTGAATCGAGGATCGAGCCCGTAGCGCCGAAATCATTAATTGATTCATTGTACTTTCTTTTTATATTGCACTTATGTTCAACTGAAGCATTATACAGTGTTTTATCGATAAATGGCCCAAGTATCTGGCTTATAATTGTCCCAAACTATCCCCACTATAGTGGAGTATACCCCATGAGGAGCCCAGAAGCTCGAAAGGTTGCGGTCGCCGAGAACTGTAACATAATACGAGTCAGGTATATCAGTGTGAGACCGGGAGACCACTGCTAATCTAGAGACAAAACTTGGTTGGCCAAAGTTCCATAAAAAATAATGAGAAATGAAGTGGTATTGTTATTGGATTAGTATGTATGTAATGATATTTGGTCCCCTCAGGGTTTCAAATCCATTCCACCACCTCTCCCTTTACCAATCCTCAACTATCGCCTAATTTCCAATTTCAGCGGGACCTACTTTTTATTAAGGTGGGTTCCGAACCATCTATTTTGCCAACAACACGTGAAACGCACCCAGAGGGTCACTTCCCGGCTTTTTACCGAGCGGTCACCCATCCTAGGTGCGGACCCCGTCCTACGCCGTTTAACTTCGGTGATCGAACGAGAACCGGTATTTTCAGCGAGGCAATGGTCGTTGACGTTATTGGATTAGTTATGTTTACATTTTACGGCGACCGAGGCTCTCGGGCTTCGTTGTCCTTTTTTATGTTCGGCAGAAGTCAAAAATAGTAAACCTGGCGGATAATTGTCCTTGGCCGGACCCGTGCTTTGGACAATTATCGGTAAAACACTGTGTTGCGACGCGTCCAATTCACCCCAACCGTTTTAGCAATTCTAAAAAAGGGAAGGACTGTTCAGAGCATTTTATTGTACTTAGCGTTCAATGGCGTACAAAGCGAGCGTTTTTGGCCACTACGTGGTCTCCAAAAAACATTTCCTTTCCGAGTCCCGCAATTCGACAAATCATTTTACGAAAATTTATGGTGTAGGGACATTAGATCCTCGAAACCATGGGACATAGTTACTAAATTTCTGACCTTTGCCATCTTGGGTCTGACCCATCTGTTTACCAGCCCTCATTGTCTTATTCATCGAGTTTTTAACCGTCAGCATGCTTGTTAAGTCCGAAGCTAACTTCATGAGTTTATTGCCTGCTACGATCATTGTCCGAAATCGGCGGAACGGTTCACTTGAACCATCCTCACACTCTTCGGTACCCTCAGTACCTAGGAGTGAACGGGGACAAGGGCGTTACTATTTTCCACCAATTAGTATTCCTTAACTTACTTTTCGAACACTCCTCTTAGCCAACGAAAATCCCCGTCCAGTGGAGAATAGCAAAAAAGATGAGATCGCATCTAGCAGTGACGAGTGCAACTAAAAAAAATCAAATTCCTTGAACTCCGTGAAGATCGTGCCGTACGAGTTATCGCAAATTGTAAAACAACCGAGCGCGACCTACCGTATATTTTCAACACCACCTATATAGTGTTGGTTTGTTACTAACAGAGGTAGGCATTATTTGGCGAAACAAATATTTCAAATACTATTTAATATTTTAGATTTTATTTTGCTTAAAGAAAATAGTATTTTAAATAAGGTACACAATTTCGAAAATAAAGTATCTCTATTTTAACAATCTGAACCAGAACATAAAATATTTCTATTTCAACAATTTGATCCACAAAATAAAATATTTCTATTTTAACAATCTGAAACACGAAATAAAATATTTTACTTTTTGCATTGTTATAATACTCTGAGAAACTGTAACTAATAATACTCTGTGTCTTATCGTTAAGAAACGATTTACACTCATAAATGTATTGAATTCGAACTATTATTATCAGCAATAATATTTAAAATTGAAATTGAAGATAAAGACAAAATACAAATATTTACAATATTTTTCAAATAAAACACTATTTTCAAAAAAAAACTGCCTCAAATAAATTATTTTATTTTCAAAAATTACTGCCTCTAATATATCATTTTATCTTCACAAATTGCATCAAATAAAATATTTTATTTTCAAAGTTGTACACATACTTTTAAATAAATAGGATTAATTACTATTTACTATTTGAAATACTATTTTCCCCAGCTCTGGTTACCAACAATTAAAGTTGAATAAATATACGAACCCAACAAACTTATCGTCTCAACCAGATTCAACATTCGTTAATTCGAAATTGAATCGGAGCCAAACGAAGAATCCTACGTTTGAGCTCAACACACTGTATCTTGAAAAAATAAGTTAAACAAAAATGGACGATTGATTGTGAATGTAGAGACTGAAAGTTTTTAAATTATGACAGTTTAAATATCGACAATTTTTCGAGAGTAAGTGATTCAGTGTTGATTTTTTTAATCCATTGCGTCATTTCTAAATTTTATGGTGTATGCGTTAGTCTTTTTACGTAGAATTTCTCACGATCCGGAATACCAACGAAACATTGTATTATACTAATTCATGTATGTGTCGAACAACTTACCGTGCTAATCCCCGTTTTACACGAATTCGCTATTAACAATAGCTCATGTATAAAATCGTTTGTAATTGCTCGGCCGAGAGCGATTTTACATTGTATTCTATTTTTGCACGGTATTTCAATAATTAATACATTTGTGGCGTAGTATAGACAATCCGATAATTAATTGGATTACTCTTATTACTGGATTTGTGAATAATATTGTTGAATTGTCGAGAAAGTTTTAAACATATATAGGATTGCGTTTTTGTGCATTTATGACATTCGCAAATTTGAAAATACAAGTAAATATTGACAGCTATTAATGATATTTGTAGACTTTTCCTTTTAAATAATGAACAGTTCATTTATTTATCGACTGTAGGTGTATATTTTCTTTGACTTCAAAAACTAAAATTAAATATGAAATTCGTGTCCAATAAATTAGTTTTAATTTAAAAATTTATTTTTATTTTAAAATTATTTTTAATTTAAATTATTTAATTACTAATTTAGAAATTCTTTTACAGTAAATTATTATATTAAACATGTAGGTAGACTACCCTGTATAATACTTTAATTTCGAAATTCTTTTGCAGCAAATTATTATATTAAACATGACACAGATTATACAGAAAAAAGAAACTGTATATCTTCCGTGTAAAGTCATAACATATCTATCGTCGACAATCGACGGTATTTTTAATCGTGTGACAAACTTTCTACTTCTTCAGATTATTGATTTACACATGTAGCTCAATAAAACGATGTTAGCACTACCATAAGGGTAATCTACAGGTATACATACGAATTTACGTTTATATACGAATATAAATTTCTTAACATGAAGCAGATATTTACATACACAGACATATACATACAGCATACATATTATGGGAGGCGTTAAGGGGTCAACAACCCAACGTTCTGTTATCCAAAGTGTCTCCTAGCAACATATACCTTCTGCTGTTGCAAATATGTAGTATTTGCATGTATCATACACATTCCTTTGTTCGATCGAATAAATCCTGATTATAAGCATGGACGATCCTATTTAATATCAACAATTTTGAATCGTTCGATTTTGGAGAGTTCGCTTTTCCATTAAATATATCATCTTGACAATACATACGTTTGGACAGCTGCAAGCTGAGCCGATTAAAATTTGCAAAGCTAGATTAAGATCGGAAAACGTATTGATGTCATAACCGAAGGGAACGTGAAATTAAAAATTTATTTTCTTTTCGAAACCATATTTTTTAGCTGAAAATGAGTAAAAACTAAACATTTAGAAAAAAGGGGCCTCCAGTAAATTGGCCAGATTTTTACACAATTATCTATATTCTTTTATGTAAACATTAGGGGTGTTTGTGCAATTAATAGCACATTAATTAACACAGTTTAAAATGCTTTATTCTAGTATGTACTATTGTTCTTAAACATGATTTACCTATTTGCAAAAAAATTTCGAATATTAAAATAGAATTTTAATCTCCTCTCCTATTTCTTCTTCAAATAGTTATTATTAAATAAATACTATTAAATAAATTAAATAGCTATTATTAAATAAATACTATTAAATAAATTAAATAGCTATTATTAAATAAATACTATAAAATAAATTAAATAGCTATTATTAAATAAATACTATAAAATAAATTAAAGAGCTATTATTAAATAAACACTATTATAGGGCACTCAGTCCTATGGGACCATTGTACCCGGGCCCGGTGAAAGTTGGGCTACCGACTCAAATAAGGCGCTCGAGCAGGGCGGCCTCTCTGACAAAATCCAGGAGTGCATCTACCCTGTCGGCCTTAAGACAAAGGACACCTTGGTTTGAGAGCCCTAAGAGTTTGCTTCTTAGGGCCTCAGTACCTTTGCAGTGCCGTAGCACGTGGAGAGGGGTTTCATCCTTCTCCCTGCATCTTGGGCAGTTAGAGTCCATCTGGATACCAAGCCTAGCCAAGTACTTACCGGTGTACCAGTGGCCCGTGGTGATTCCCACGAGCCGCCGCGCCTTTAGACGGTCCATGTGACACAGCTTGTTGGCGAGGTCTTTACTAGGCCCTTCCACCAGAGCTTTCGTGTGTCGCATGCCTGGTTCGGAATTCCATAGGTGGGCAAGTTGGTTTCTCGCCCATTCTTTATTCCAGTTTTTAATTACACTGGGTGTCAGTTTTAGAGGTCTGTAGATAGCTGCATTCTGGCAACGGGAGCCTTCACGCGCTAATTTATTAGCCTCCTCATTTCCTATGATTCCAGAATGACCTGGAACCCACAGAAGGCTAACATGATTGCAATCCGCTAGCTCTGTTATGGCTGTAACACAGTCGCGGACTAGCTTAGATCTGGTCATAACTATGCCCAAAGATCCAATTGCCGCGCGGCTGTCGCTACATATATATATATATAT
>CM052222.1:1604155-1688235 GCA_028454225.1 Lasioglossum leucozonium
GGCCTCAGCCCCCCCCCCCCCCAGTGGGGGTTGATGCCTGATGGGGCGGCGGGGGGGTTTTTCACCCCGCGCCAGGCTGGGACCCCAGGACGGAGGGCGGAGAGGGAGGTGGCGCGGGGGTGTTCCCCCCTGCGTCGTCTAGTGCCCCGTGAGGGGGGCGGAGGCGGGTACGGCGCGGGGGCCTCCCCCGCGTCGACGTGTGCCCCCACGAGGGGGGGCGGAGGATGATAGGGGCCGGGGCGCAAGTTGACCCCGGCCCCGGAGGGGAGTTTGCTCCCCTCGGGACGGGCCGGCACCCCAGAAATAAGAAATGAGATTCGGATATGGGGTGCCAGTCGGTCCCCCCTTGACAGGGGCGATCACGGGGGGTGGGGTGGGGAGGGGCGGGGCGTGCCGGAACACGCCTCCGACGACCGTCCCTTACCGTGTGCGGCGACCTCCTGCCCTGGCCGGTGTGGGCCCCCTCTCCGGAGGGGTCACCCGCTCCGGGCGGGGCAGGAGGCCGCCGGGGGGGCCCAGGGTGGACCGAGCTGGGGCTCGGGAAGCCCGTTCCGGCGGCCCTCGGGGATGGGGACATCTGGCGGGTCCCATACCGCCCGGTGTCCGACTAGTGTAGGTCAGTGGGGGAGGTTAACCCCTCCCTCCGGGTTCTATTGTAAGCGAGGGGGTTGCCTGTTGAATACTCGCGTGATCCGGGCACCCCCTCCATAGCTTAGGGATGGGTGTGAGGTTTTAGTGGGTAAACCACCGGGATGCCGGGCGCTCCGCCAGGCCGGTGGGAGTCCCAGATAACCCCGGCTCCCCCCCCCCCCCAAGGGGGTCGGGGAATGCGTAACGCATTTCCTCACATAAAAAAAAAAAAAAAAAAAAGGCCAAGATAGCACACACTTCAGCATGAAAGACCGAGGCGTGTTGCCCGAGTGCTAGAGATAAGCTAGTCCTTGGGCTGACAACCGCAGATACCTGCGCCTGCTCCGGTTCTATTCTTTGCGTCGTCTGTAAACCAGACCAAGCCTTGCGGAGAGAGAAGCTCTCCAGCATTTGACTCCCAATCACACCTATTAGGGAGGCGAGTTTGGTGTTTAACCGTGAAATTATAGTGCGGCTCACATCTATCCCCACCACGCAACATAATCCATTGAAGGTCCTGTGCGTCCAGTAGGGTCGAGTGGCCGTACCTTAAAGCGGAACTTCTCGCTAGGCTCTCCGCCACTATGTGTGGGGGTGCAAGATTAAGGAGAACTCCCAGCGCCAGGGTGGGCGTAGTGTGAAAAGCGCCCGTAATACCCATTAGCGCCCTTCCCAATAGTCTTCTGTGTGTGACCTTCTTCATGGAGGTCCATGATCGCAGTATAGATCCATTTTACCACATAAGGTTTCAGGCCCCAGGTCCTGGCGAACATCGACTTACAGGCCCAGTAGGCCCAAGGCCTGATTTTAACAAGCGTGGCTGCAAGCCACACTTTCGAGTCAGGGTTCGTACAGGTGACCCAAACGATGCCCTGTTCCGCTTGGGGGAGTTGGTCCGCGGCAGGGCTTTTGTTCACCCACTCACGATTTTTAGGCCGCGGGGGATCTCTATAGCACCTACTAACCTGGGTTGCCGCGAGGGTCCCCCCACGTAGGCCTGGTGCTGCCGTGGGCAGGACCGTCCTGCGTGGTCCAGACCCTGGGCCGCCCAGGCTAACTCTCCCATCCGCCACCTGGAGACGCGCTCGGTTGGCACTCAACCCTCCTGGGGGGCCTCACGCGCAAGGCCCGAGGCATACACCCTTACATACTTCCATTCATACATCCGATGCGCACACTCAATCATACTGCTCAGGCACGGTAGGCCCTCCAGGCCAAGAATAAACACTATTAAATAAATTAAATAGCTATTAAAAAATAAATAGTATTAAATAAATTAAATAAATAAGTACCATTAAATTAAATAAATACTATTTGAACTTTCTTTTGTCTGCCACTGTCAATATGAAATACAATACATTCTAAATATGTGAATTGAATAGATATTAATTACCAGTAAATTTATACATATATAATATAGATGCACTGCTCAAACACATTCCAATGACAGATCCAAAAGCTGTCGCTACATGATACGTATTAAATGCAGATCTCTGTCCACTGGCCCGAACATTTCGTTATGTTTACGTAAACTATGCAATATCGTGATAGACAGAATTGCATTTTAGAGGAATGATGCAATCTATCAAAGGATGGTAGTGAAAGATAGCAGTGCTGAGAAATTACCATAATAATTTCATGCATCTGACACATTAAACTGTACGAGTGATATTTCAAAGCAACCTGTGCATTTTTGCAATTAATTATTTTGTTCCGTTGCCATGGCGAAACTTCAGTTATTTATTTTAAACTTCTGTTATTAAATTAAACGGTTGGTTACACGAATTTTGAAACAACTACTTGTAAAGACAGCTGTCAGGATGAAACTTCTTCCATTAAGAACATTTTTAAATTTACATTGAAATATTGTACTGGACAAAGAAACACACTATATTAAAAATAACTTTTGATCCATGTCTAGCACAGCCAATAAGAATATGTGGAATTATTAATAGACCGAACTTCAAGGATTGAAAGTGATGCAATTTTATTATTCAATGCTGAATGTTGAAACTAATCTGAAATATGTGTTTTATTTTTGAAGAATTAATTGTAGTATAAATCAGTCTTGATAATGATATATTTTAGTAAATAATTTACTAATTCTTTACTGTTCCAATTCAATCAATGAGCCAAATTTTTTGTAGCTTCAACATTAATAATTTTTATCAGTACGATCACTTGTAAAATTCAGCAGACTATATTGCTGTTTCTATGGTATTGTTAAATATGTAACACAGTCCGTGCCGGACCATATTTTCCTGAAATTTTCGTTCAGGCTATTTGATACATTTATTAAAAATTCACGTATTATCGAAAACTGTATCACTATTTTATCGATGGGCTTGTACATACCAGTTTTCACGTCATGTACTATCCTCTTTTTGTTTGAATGTGAATATACAGGTTATTTCAGCTAATTTGACCATATTAAATATTAAGTATTAGGTATGTAGGGGAAAATGCGGCGATAGACAAACGAATTTTCTCATTGTCACTTTTCTCGAGATTTCAAGGTCATCGAAGTTTTTTTTAAAATTGGGATACATATTTTCATTACAACAAACTTAAAGCTCATAAAAAAACAGATTCAACAAAAAAAAAACTTCAACAAGAAAATCACGTTTATAGAAGGAGAAGTTGAAGGTACGATTTGTATGTTTCATTGCAAAATATCGCCTGCTAAGATTATTGCTTTGATATGATGCTAGCAAACATATGTCAAACGATGAAAGGAGAATACGCAAGTCTGTTCACAAGCATGAGGAACAATTACTTGACACACGGTTTGAATGACATTGATATTCCTACATTTACCGTCCCCGAACATGAATTGAAATTAATGGAAAATATTTCATGATTTTCTCGTTGAAGGTCATGCGAAGGTTAACATATCGCACATCGTTGAATTAGTTTGTTTATGAGCTACGGGACTGTTGTGATGAAAATATGTAGTTACATCTAAAAAAACTTCGATGACTTTGAAATTTAGAAATGTGACCTTGAGAAAATTTGTTTGCCTGTCATCACATCTGCCCCTTCGAACCGAATGCGTTTTTCTTCTAATCTTTTGCGTATTATAAAAAATAGGCGAGATAAGATGGTCTAGTTGGGTATATTTTTTAATCCTAGACTTACCATAAAACTAAATTGCATATTTTTGTTTTTTTTTTTTTGTTGTGTTTATATGTTTTGAAAGCGTACACGATCGGCGGTACACGTGACACGAAACGTGTTAATGAGAATTTTTTAAACTGCTAAGAGAACGTAATTTGTATTATTCTATTTTCAAGTTGTATTCAATAAGTAAACAATTTCGAATGTAAATTTGTCCGAGACATGGCAGAAATGTTACGAAGTTTTCAGGTGATGTGACAGCTTGCTGGAAGATTACGGCTTCTTTGAACTTTTATAAAAAGCAAATTACGCGAAATATGCACTTAAAACTTTGCGCCGCTCAATGCACCTTGTTGCATGCGCCAATCTTCCTCAATCAGAATTTTTAAAAATCACGCTAACTACCTCTAGTTTAAAAACTGGAATAAATATTGTTACGTAGGTTAATGACGGTTGCAACAGTTTAAGAAACCAGCAACTACCACTCACCGTTTCCCCTGCTCAAGGTTTCAAAATTATCCTTTGCGGATAAGACGCCACCCTTGCAATTCGCTCATGCATCCACTCTCACATAATTTACCATAGAATAGACGAGTGGTGTAGCGAAAAATGAAACCAATTCTAAATATTCATGATTCTGGATTATTTTCAGCAGGCATGTTTTGTTTCAAAGGCTTTCAGATTTTCATTAGAGTCCAGAAGGTAATTTTAGTAAACGACTGTATAATTGTTGTAGTTAAAATATGAAACATTTTCAGCGTTGCAAAGCAGTTTTCTTTCAAATTCCTTTTTTCCCAAGAGTTACACACATGAAATAAAAAAATTAGAGAATTGAATTCAGCATCAGAAAATCATTAATACGCGCATACTAGGACTGCCCCTAGCTGTATCTGCTGAAAATTTGTTTGCGTTTGGTAAAACAATAATTCCTGCAAAAGATTAAGTTAATCGGATAAGGGGGAGACGTGGTACATTGACATTGAAGTTGCGGAAAATATTGGAAGAAAAGGCTTTTGATTATGACTAATCGTTCTTCTTGTGTAAAAATATTTATTATAATAGTGTAGCGGTACACGATTCGCAGCGCACGATGCTAAGTTGACCGCCTGCAGATGTTAGGGTCTAGAGTAGTAAATCTACCCTAGGTTCTGCAGGATGGCAAATCATTTTTTGTAAATTGCTTTTCCGTGCGTAATAAATTTAATTACCCCCTCGTTAAACGCTGCCAGTCGTGTGCCATCAAGGCCTGTCCGACGGCGCACAGTGGTTCGAAATCGCCAAAACGTGGCCAAAAATCGAAGATATTCTCCGATTTAGTTGAAAATTGGTATTCTATGGGTTTTCGGATTGCTGATTATGAATCTGATTTCAAAATTTCAAAAAACAAAATGGCGGATCCAATATGGCAGATGTGTTGCTTAAAAAATTGTCCGATTAGCTTGAAATCTAGTATTCCCGTATTTTTGGGGTTGCTGATTATGAATCTGATTCAAATATAATAAACGGATACATCAAATTCTTTATTTTTGCGTTTTAAAAAAAATTATTATAATTTTTAATTTTGACATCAGATTCATAATCAGCGACTAGAAAAAGCCCGGAATATTAATTTTTATCTAAATTGGAGTACTGCTTGTGTTACCTATTTTATTGTTGTAACTTTGAAGTGCGCAAGTATGCGCAAGATATTTTTATGTAGCGCTCTTGAGGAGGCTTTAACAAATACGTACATGCAAAATTCATCGTGAAACTGCGTGACGTTCGCTTGTAATCGTCACTAAAGAAAAAAAAAGACTGGAAAGTCGGTGTTTAGAAAGAGACAATTTTCAAAGTTGTAAAATATATATATAATGTTAAAAGTTACACATACACATAGCCGAAAGAACGCTCTTTAACACTATGTAGTTAGTTTTTGTATAAATATTACTCATAAAAAAGTATGTTGAGACAAACATCGTCAATTTTGGGAAAAAATGCAGTCTATCTTAGAATTGCATTTTTGCTTGTTTTCAAACTGTTCTGGAACAATAATGGGTGATTTTTAGCAATTTATATTTGTGGTACAACTTAGTTTGAACATTTACGAAGCTATTGGCATAAATTTCATTAATTTTGGACGAAGTTGAAAAAGTGATTTTTGGCCACGTTTTGGCGATTTCTAACCACTGTGCGGCGCGGCAAGCGCGGTCCCGGAAAGTCCCTTTTCCGAACGTGGTGATCACCTTACCGGTAACCATAAATTAGACGTTAAGGATTTTTATCCCCGCCAAAATAAGGCGACAACGATTAGCAAGAGTTTGAAAAAACTCCGCCCCTCTGCCTTCGAAAAGGTAACGCCTTTTCGAAGAATACGATAAGTAGGCAGGAGATCCGCGGGGCTCAGTCAGTTAGTTAGTCTGCCGATGAGTTTGCCTCGCATATTCCGGATTCCCGTATGCACTTGTAGAACGCGCAAATAAAATAAAAACTAATAAACTTGAGCAAAGTAACAAGAGTCAGTTTTGTGGCAACCTTCCCCACAATAGTAACAAAATGTAATATTTTCTATATAACAATTAACTAATTATCATATTTTAGCATGTAAAGGGTGTCCCAAAATTAACGCAAGATTTGAATTTGCCGCCATTTTTGCAGTAAATTGTTGGCAACCCTGAAAAAAGAACAATTTGACAGCTGAGAGTTTAGGGTTAGTAAAAATGGAGCGTTATACGATACAACAACATGTTTTCATTATTGAACAATATTTCAAAAATAATGAAAAACATTTCCTGGTCGTGTACTCTCTCGTTTCGGTGATCAGAATTGGCCCCCTACATCCTGTGATTTAACACCATTAGATTTCTTCTTATGGGGTTATTTGAAGTCAAAGGTCTGTGTCAACAAGCCCACAACCACCCGTGCATTACAGGAGGAAATTAAACGCTGCATCAACGATGCAGAAAGGTCATGAAAAATTTCGACAAAAGAGTGCGTATGTGCCAGCAAAGCCGTGGAGGCCATTTGCCCGGTGTGTTATTCCATAAATAACCCTATCCTATGTACTTTATAATTCAATGAAAAAATAATCTAAAGACTAAAAACTGTGTTTTCTATTTAATTCAAACCTTGCGTTAATTTTGGGACACCCATTATATGTGTTACATTTTACGTACTTCATTGATTTAATTCTTTTAGTTGTGTTCCTATATTAATTTAAAAAGTAGAGAAATTAACGTTCGACATAAATATGTTATATTTAAACAGAGTATAATATTTTTAACCGAATGTGGTGAATATTATACCATATAAAGGCGAAAAAAAAGAAAAAGAAAAAAAGAAATATATAACATGGACTACTTTTGTTTCGAGCATTGTTCAAGTTCCTAATTGTTAATTTGTTATATGTTATAGTTCGTAATTGTAATCCGTATATTTTACATTCATAAGAATATACTTGTACTTGTTAATATTATAAAGTTCAAAAGTTCTAAAAGTTCAAAGTTCAATATTCTCAGTTCAAATGCAAATAGTTCACAATACCGACTATAATTCAAATGCA
The DNA here is from genome assembly GCA_028454225.1 of Lasioglossum leucozonium. NCBI lineage: Eukaryota > Metazoa > Arthropoda > Insecta > Hymenoptera > Halictidae > Lasioglossum > Lasioglossum leucozonium. The sequence continues at coordinate 1,611,441 of CM052222.1, forward strand.
ACTGTTCACAGTTCAAAATGTAACTCCTTTGAGTCTTTGAATGTGACTGTTCGAGTTCTAAAATGTGACTGTTGATGGTCCAAGAGTGACTGAATTCAAATTCTCCTGCAACTCCCTACCAAAGCACAAGAAGAGCATATTTCCTTGGTAGGGGTAACAGGGGACGAATCACCAGTTCGGGGCGGAATCCAAAAATTGTGCAACGCCTACTGACTTCGCGATTAGATTTTCTCACGAAGTCCTCGTAAGACGTTGCGCAAAGATCCTTTGTTCAAGTACCTTTCCCTGAATCTGGAGTCGCCTTTCCGAAGTGTGTGGGTCTGCGATGCGTCAATCGTCATTGTGTGGGGTATGGCTGGTCTGTTTTCCGGACTCGAAGCAAGACACTTAAATTTCAACCGTACCCAAATCCGTAACTAATTCTAAGGGCCAAGTATGCCAATAAACAACTAAAAAATGACAGTGTTCCACTCGATCGTAGCACAGACACAGACACGATGTCTAGACAATCTTAGACAACTTTCATAATTACGAACTGAATATAAACACTCCTCATCTCCCCGACCTCCTCCTCACTGTCGCCAGATCAAGACTTGTGTCCCCACTCTAGCTTCCCCTTCTACGACGCTATTCCCCACGCTTCCGCCCGGTCACGTGACGTCAAGTTTCGTCTCTATCGTGCATGTGTCCGGTACTGTCATAGTGGGAATAACTCCTTCCCCTCAATTCTTGCTCCCTCTTCTCATCTGGCAATACTGCTCCTTCTTCACTACACAGTAGTTTGGTAGAAAGGACCAAGGAGTAGGGAGAGAAATCGTCTGTAATAATATTACAACATTATAATAGAAAAATTGTGATAGCGTAAAATACATAACGTCCTGTTCAATAAATACGAATTGTTTAAATGCGACTCTTACATAAAAATCAACTTATGATGGATATTAATCCATTTACTGCCAACTACGAGATATCTCATAGTAAGCATCTAAATTTTATTCTATATTATTTTATTTTTTTTTTATATTACTGTAAATTCATTTTAGTACTATATCTGCAACTACATATTATAATATTTTGTAAAAATCTGTGGTTTCCTTAAAAAAAAATAAAATCATGGCGCCCAGGGCAAAACGCTCTAAATTTTACTGACAGTGGTTAATCAAAATAGCTAATAAAACAGTTTCTGTTTGAAATGCTAGATTTCTATAAAAAATGTTTCCCCTAATTGATTGTTAATATCGTCAATGATTATTATATCTTTATATCGATCGTGTTTATTGTTAATATTAGTATTTTCCTCAACAATATAAATTACAACTAACAATGTATTTCTAAATTTCAAAAATTTTAACAGACGCAATTCCAGTGTTTAATTTCGTGTATTTGTATACGCACACAAAAGGCCCTTTCCCGATTTTTTGCTTTCCTTCGGTATTTAGAAGAATGCTAATCCTCAAGATGCCGAACACGACATTTGAGGATTCGAACTGATGGCATTGGGAAAGTGGCCATAAATCCGTTCCGAGTGGTCCTCGCGCCGAGTACCGTCCACGAGGTACGCGAGGGTCCCGGGTTCGGACCAGAGGGTCTAGTAACCCGCATGCACCGTGGGCGAAGATGCACACGTTGCACCCCACGTGTGAGCCACGCAGGCACAATTTCGCAGCCCCTGGCCTGTGACACCGGACTCAGGTCAAGGGGCCATAAACACTGCTCCGGGGTCCCCTAATAAACACATTTTCGGAATTTCCCTAACAAGCCTTGAGGTGGGGGCTCTTCCTTCTCCACGGGAAAAGAAGTTCCTCCTCCCTCAAGGCAATGGACGAATGGTGTGGCTTTTTCCCCCAAAATGGGTCCAAGCACAATCTTGGCACCCACTAAGTAACTCGCGAAAGGACCCCGGGGCAGAGTTCGAAAACCCAGAGAAAGACTCGTATCGCAGAAGTCTTTATTCTATCAAAACGCTCAGAAGTTATAGTATCACTCGTACAGTCGAATCGCGCAGTTGCTAAAAACCATCGCGCAGTCGCCGTTAAAACCATTAAAAAGAACTCAGTCCGTTCATCTTCGAACTACGACCACTGTTCCAATATACTAGTCACCCAAAGTTAACTCGGCAGGTGATAGTGCCGTGTATTGTTGGAATTGAATAAACATTGTTATAAAAACAGACATTGAGTTCATTCAACATCCGGCAAAATATTTCACCAGTAACCTCTGAAGATGATCTAAATAAAGATCGAAACGTCGGAATTACTCTAATAATTTGCAAGCTTGCTTTGTAAGCATTAGTAATCTAATATTAATCGTCAATGATTGTTCCACTTTGGTTTACTTGCAGTCATCGCTACTGTATTTCTTTTTCTAGACTTGCTTTCAGCATTCGAGAACCCGCTGTAGATAGAGGAGGTTGGCGCAACGAAAATTAGGGTAGTTTTTTGCTTGTGTAACGCCTACGCGACAAAAGTCACGCAAGTTCCAGAAAAATCGCTGTACTTTCTACGAGAAACGACCCTAATAACCCATAAATTTGCCAACATGTGCCCTATCAAGCATTAAGACTACTTTCCCATAATATTGCCCAAAACATGGTTCATTGATAAAAAATTCGTTACAGGAAAATTTGAGGTTAAAATGCTGGTTGCAATGCATTTGGATGTCAATCAATATTATAAACTTTGCATTCTATGTATACAGTTTTTTAGAGATCGTTGATAAAAAAAGTTTTTCGTCTGAAAAGCGTTAACTGTCTAAAATTAAAAAAAAAAGACAAGAAAAATTCTCGAATTTTGAATTTTGACGAATATTTATTAATTTTAACCATATTCATTTACAATCTGCTCTCTCTCTCTCTTTAATCCCCACATGCTTCACACAAAAGGTTAGCATGAGTCCAATTTGTTTTTACACTTCCATTCTATCCTGTTACATTCGTAATTTCATATTTTAAACAAATACATAATCATTATACATAATAGATTAAACAAATACTAATCTAGAAAGTAGGAGAATCTTTGCTCGAGAAGCATATGATAGTTAATTTTAGACAATTTTACAAGGAGCTATGTGTTTCGTAGATTTTTTATCACTTCTGAACTGTATATCATTTAATATTTCTTTAATTAATTTTTTACAATGATCTATGTGTGGTATACATTGGTGGGAGAATACTTGTAATTAATTGATGCTAACGTCAGTCATAACATCATATTATATTCAAACTTTATTCGCTTAAAATTGCTACTCCTATCATAAACTTGAAGAGGCAGAGCGCACAATTGAGTTTTATACTCAGAGTCACCAGATTAAGACTTGTCTCCCCATTCTGCCTTTCCCTCTTACGACGCTTTTCCCCATGCACGGCACGGTCACGTGACTAATCAGGTACTCGCAGAGAGAGGGTAACTCTTTCCCCTCAATTCGAGTCAATTCCCCTGATCTGGCGACTCTGAGTATAGTATCAAAACTCACTATAACACATAGCGAAAAACTATTTGAGCATATTTAGAAATCGCATAATTTTTTAAAAATTGAACCACATAAGGGAGATGGTTAGCCCACGCGAAGCGCAATCGGCTGGATTGTCTTTGCCAGAAACAAACTTCCATACGCTGTTTGGTACGAGATCTTGTGTTATGTCGCGACGCGTGTGTCGCGAATGTACCGGATCTGTGCCCGCCAAATTAATATTGGGCAAGTAGTTCTAACGATAATGTGATACGAGATGCAAAAGACAATGATCGATTCGCAAGGCAATGAAATATGTTAACGTTATGTGAAGCGTTTCGTCCCGGACCTGCTAGTGGACTCATCAGTAAGGCTGATCTAGCAGGTCCTGCCTTATACGCGCGCATATGAAATGATGTTGTGATACAAATTACGAATATTACGAATGATTGACTGCGGACTAGAAAGTCGCGGACTGAAAAGTGTCGCAGCGCGGCGTTAGAGCGGAAATTCAACTGACGAACGCGGTGTCGACGCGATGTTCGTCAGTCTTCTCGAGCAGGAAACAAAATGCACTGATCGGTTCCTGCAGAACGTTGCATTTCCCAATCAGCATACTTTTTACGATTAGAACCTCCTTCCCGTTGCTCTGTATGAGGCCCTGGGAAGGAGGAGTGGGGCGATACCCAAACACGGGCGACGACGGGTCCCGGTAATACGAAACCGTACTCAACGATCGCGGATGGTCTCTCGAAAGGACTAAATTTATGACCCTTTTCAAGACTGCAGAAAATCAAACAATAGGCCAGATACCTCGACTGGTCGTCGAGTGACCCCAGTTTGTTTAATTCTCCGTGACGGTCCTAAGACACGAACGGACGACAAATGTCACCCGAAAGACATCCACGAGTACGGTTCTTACGCGACGGAACATCTTGGATTGCTGACACTCTGTTTCTGACAAATTCCTTCCACAGTGAGGGATGAGAATTGATCCAAGTGAGTGCTACTGATGAATCAGTCCACAAAAATATGGGAACATGAGTCAAGTCCAAAGTTGATTGAACATACCTGACGAGTTTTGATAATATTAATGCGGCAGTGAGTTCGAGTCGAGGTATGGTGAGTCTTTTGAGTGGGGCAACTTTGGTTTTTGAGCAGACCAATGAGATATGATTGGGATGACTTGAATCGATGATTTTTACGTAAACGACAGCAGCCATTGCGAGTTGAGACGCGTCAGAAAAACCGTGAATTTCAATGCGTGATGATTGGCTTGTATGATACCATCTTGGTATTGATATAGAAGACACGTTGAGTAGATCTGACTTGAGTTGAGTCCATTTAACTGCAGTGTGAGATGGCACTGGTTGATCCCAGGTGAGTTTTTCTAGCCATAACTCTTGCATAAGCATCTTTGAACGCACTGTGAATGGTGATAATAGTCCAAGTGGATCGAATAATTGAGCAATTTCTAACAAAATGATTCTCTTGGCGAGTTCGGATCCTGAATGTGGTGGCTGCAATTTGAATTTGAATACATCGGCATTTGGATGCCAATACAGGCCGAGTAATTTCACACTGCTGTCGTCTATGATGATTGCGTCTGAGTTGTTTGAGTTAGGCGAAAATTTTGATAAAAATTGTGGGTGATTGCTTTGCCATTTCGCCAGTGGAAAGCCGCCCGCCATGCAGAATTCTTTTACTTCTTGAGCAATGTCAATGAGTTCATTGAGTTTCCAAGCTCCTCCATATATGTCATCCACATATCTTCCGTTAAGAAGAGATGGTATTGCCCGTGGAAAACGATGATTTTCATCGTGGACAAGTTGTAATATTGCTCGTATGGCTAAGAACGGTGCTGAGCGTGTGCCATATGTTACAGTGGTGAGTTGATACGGTATTGAGTGGCCATTTTCATCTACCCATAAGATCCTCTGCAGGTCCCAGTCGTCTTGATGGACCTTGATTTGGCGATACATTTTTGTGATGTCACTTGAAAAGATGAATTTAAATTGGCGAAGCCAGATGAGTACGTCACTTAAATCCTTTTGCAGTTTGGATCCAGTGTGTTGAATATCATTGAGTGATTTGCCCGTTGTTGTTGGGCTCGAGCCATTCAATACTACTCTCAACTTGGTTGTTAGGCTATCAGCTTTGAGTACTCCATGGTGTGGTAAATAATACGTTGGAAGAGTGTGAATCTGTGATGGCATGCCTTCAGATGAGACCCTCAACCCTCCTGACACTGTCGTGTCATGTGCCAAGGTCATCTCACTGTCAACAATGTCACTTCCAGAATTCACATCAACGAATGAGTCAATATGTGATCTTGATTTCACTCTTGTCATGTGATTGAGTTGTTTGTACTCTGACAAGAATTATGAGTAGAGCAGCTGATAGTTTGAGTCCTTGTTGAGCCTAGTGATGAGACGTTTGAGACATCGTTGAGCTGTTAGACTTGAGTCGCTGAGTACTGATGGTGATGATGTAAGTGGTAGACGAACAATATATCGGCCTGAGTGATCTCTTGAATGAGTTGACATAAAGTGATCCTCACATGCTTGTTCTTCAGGTGTGAGTTGTGATACAAGAGTTGTTGGAATCTCTTCTTCCACCCAGAACTGAGTGAGCAAATGTTGCAGGTCTTGAGTGGGTTCACTGGCTATTGAGTGAAGGCTGTGATGAGTTAAAGATGAATGTTGATTTATGGGCCCTAGTAGAATCCATCCAAAAATTTGATGAGATTCTGCTGAATGATCTACCCATAGGAGTCCGCACCAATGATTACATCAATTGATCTTGGTATCATGTAATCAGGATCAGCCAATTGCAATGAGTCCAAGTGTGGCCAGATGTTGTGATGAGCAGTGACTGAAGGCAATGTGGATGTTAGTTGCTTGAGTACATGAGCGTTGATGGTAATGCTCTCTGATGAGTATTGCGACTGAAGAGTGATTGTTGCAAATCCCTTCGTCTTCTCTGAGTGTTTGCCTCCAATCCCAGAAATTGATATGGTTGAGTGATGCCTTTTTAACCTACAGTGAGTGACCAGGTGATCTGAAATGAATGATAATTCAGATCCTGGATCGATGAGCAGTCTCACTTTATGTGAGTTGAACTGAGTGATGAGTAATGCAAGGCCAGTGCCAAGCAAAACAGCTGGTCTTGAATGATGAGTAGAGTCGTTGGATGATATCAGTGCGATTTCTGTTGAGTCGTGCCTTGTGTTGAGTCGCTCGGTGTGTGGATCATGGTGTGGTGTTTCGAGCCACACGTTTTGCACTTCTTTGTTGAGTTGCACTGATCTAGATTGTGGTGCCCGAGGCAGTTGTAGCAGAACCTATCTGCCACTACCTTGCTGTACCGCTGTTTCGGTGAGAGGGCCAGAAATGTTGAGCACGTGACGATGTAGTGCTCACCACCGCACATGTCACATGGATACTGGTGACGGAGAGATGTTCTAGATGTTGAGGCGGCATGAGCTGTACTTGTGCGGTGAGTTGATCTTGGTGAGTTGTACCCTGGTTGAGTAGAACCTCGAGTTGACTGCGTAGATGAGCTGGCAACGGGATGAGCGGTGTTGAGTCGTTCCTGAGCTCTGGCCCTGTCCCAGAGGAATGAGGTGAGTTGTTCCAACGTCGGCACTTCTGAGGATGAGCCCAATTTGTTCTCCCATGCCTCCATGAGTGGACGAGCAAGCCGTTGAGTAATGAGGTGGACAAGAATCGGGTCCCATTCTGCCACCTTGATGTTGAGTGCCTTGAGCGCGTTCAACGACTGGGTCAGTGAATTGAGCAGATGATTCAAATCCTTGGCTGTGCACTTTATGATTGAATTGTCACCAGTGATCCTGGTGAGATGAGCCGCTACATAATTGTCTGAGAAGGACGGGATATTGATGTCCGGCAACTTGCTTGGTTGAGTCGCACTGAGTTGAGCAGTCTCGCCAGCCAATGAGTGAGAACGAGTAGTGACCTTCGCTTTAGCTTGAGTAAGGCAGCGATGAACAAGTGAGTGGGCCTCTTGGAACGTGGAAAATGCTTGCTCGTACACATGCTCAGTCATGTACGGATGAGTAAAGATGGTGCGTCGAGATGATGAGCCGAGCTTCTCATGGGCCAGATTGAACTGTTGCCACTCTTCCTCCAGCAGCTTGATGTGGCTCTGAACAAGGTCGATGGATGAGACGTCCATTGAGTCGAACATGAGTGACTGCTTCTTGAGCGCAGTCAGCATGTTGAGTCGAGCCATTTGAGAAGATATGATGAACTCCGTGAAGATGGCCACTGGTGGTGATGGAGACCTCGATCGTGGAGCTGGCACCTTGAGAACTGAGTCAGTAGTCATAGCCTTGTCATCAGCATTCAAGGCTGACTTTGAGTGGTCACCTTCCTGAGCCGCCATGAGCTGAGCTGGATGTTGAGTTTGTTGAAATGTAAAGTGAAGGCACGAGCACACAGTTGAGCACTAGACACTCGACGATGAGTTGAACAAGGTGAGACGAGCACTGAGGATGAGCACCACTACTGTACGTTGTCAGACGGCGTTGAGTTGAGCACTGACACAATGTCTTGAAGGTGACAGATGAGTTGTTCACTGATACACCACTGCGATGAAGGTGAGAGACGAGTCAATCACAACATACAAGGCGTGAAGGATGTATAGGTAAGTTGGGCACGAACACACAAGGCGTTGAAGGTTAACGGATGTGTTGAGATGTAAAAGGCACAATGAGAGGATCAGACAATATTCACAAGCGAGTACAATGAGTATTGACTGTGAAACCAATCTTATCCGGCTCGAAGGACCAAAAAATGTTTGAGATGTTGTCAAACGCGATAGCTGCCGTGGATAAGATTGGTTGTAGTCAATTATAACGAGTGATGAGTAAGAGAGAGAGAGAGTAGGCATGCGGTCACGGATGAGTTTTCAAAGCGTATCTGAGTTGTTGACCGCAAGATGAATATTTTACCACAAATGAGTGAATGAGCGATCAAGTGTAACAAAACCTGAGTAGAACAATCTCAACGTAACATGAGCTCGAGCATGAGAGTGAGCTGTGCTACTAGAGTTGAGCAATTAGAAGATGAGACATTTTAAGAGCCACAATGGCCGACGCCACGTTGTGAATACACGCACAAAATGATTGATTTCGAACTGATATTACTTTGTAAAGTATAGAGTACCGTAATGAGAATGATTGTTGAGTAATGGATGAGACACTTACTGAATGATGAGTCAATAAATTGATGAGGAGAGCAACAAATGAAGAGGAGCAGTAACACGTCTACTCGATACAGCTGTTACGATGAGAGAGAGCGAGTTTCGAAAAAGAAACAAGAAAGATCGATAACGATCGCGAAGTCGGTGGAGATTGCGACATCGATCGCTCGACGCGACACCTATGTCGCCTCGGTAGTCGGCGGTGATTGGCCGCGTACACTTGGTGTACTGGAACGCAGCGAATGGGAACGCTTTGTGATTGGTTGAGTTGTAGACCTATGAGTGAATGATGAGTAAAATGATCTCGTTCGATATTGGTCATTTTCGGTGCTGCCATCTTATGACCGAAATGACCAAACAGACTTTTACGTTGTTTCTCGCAAATTCGGACCAATAGCAAATCTTTCCAAAATTTTGTTTGCCCAATTCTTCTATCATGTAAAAAAATTCATTAGATTAAATTTTAAGAAAATCTTGCAATTTTTAAATGCTATTCAATACTTTTTGCGACGGATTAGTTAATTAAAAAAAAAATAAGTGGGATATCTATTGTAATCTGTTTAAATTATTATTATTATTAGTATTATTATCAATTATTATTAGTATTATGCTTTGCAAAGAATGTTGAAATTTTCATTTTAAATATTGAAAAACCAAAATTCATAAATATCTCAATATATTCGAATGGACATAACCAGTTTTGATACTACACAATTTTTGATTTCCTAAATAGCAACATCGTAGCATTTTACAGTATAGCAGGGAAGAATTGATTTATAAAGTGACTGTCCGCGAAGTGTGACTGCATCAGGTTACTTTTATATTTTAAAAGGTCAACACACGAACGAAAAAGAAGTGAGGGACAAGTGACACACAAGAGAAAGCGACGAGGGGTAAGATAAACATAAGACGAGTCAGAGAAGTTCATACACGTACAGTCACCTTAATACACATACCTGACTCCTCACTCTTCTGTCAAGTTTGCAAATACAGTCCACAGAACCAAGAAAGATAATAGCTTCTTTTTTCAGGAAAGCCACTCGAAATAAGTTAACTTGACGAATGGGATGTTTGCTAAATTCAATAATATTTCAAAATCATGTGTTGCAAAGCTTAATTTATCTATAACACAGAATTCAATTCTACTATTACACATTACTAGACTGCGGATATTTATGCAATTTGCAATTTTTCTAGAGGAATTTTAAGAAGGCAGAACCAAATAATATATTATTTTCTGTGGTGGTAGCCATTTTAGATTTGAAATAAATCAAAATCGTACAAAAATCTGTCGAATGTTATATTCTAGCATTTTTTGAAAATTTTCAGAAGCCATAAATGCATAAAGATCCGCAGTCTACACATTACTAACATGACGAATAAGAGTTCTCGAAAAGAATGACGACTGTATAAATCAATAAGTAGATCAATTCTTGTAAGATAATACTTAAAAATGCATTTGTCAACGACCATTGCCTCACTGAAAATACCGGTTCTCGTTCGATCACCGAAGTTAAACAGCGTAGGGCGGGGAACGCACTAGGATGGGTGACCGCTCGGTAAAAAGCCGGGAAGTGGCCGCCTGGGTGCGTTTCACGTGTTGTTGGCAAAATAGGTGGTTCGGAACCCACCTTAATAAAAAGTAGGTCCCGCTGAAATTGGAAATTAGGCGATAGTTGAGGATTGGTAAAGGGAGAGGTGGTGGAATGGATTTGAAACCCTGAGGGGACCAAATATCATTACATACTTAAAAATGCATTTATCTTCGGACAAATTCATCGGAACAATTTAAAGAACATCAAAACACAAAACAAAACATCGATCAACAATTAATTTAAGAATGTCGCAAATTAATGTAAATTGAAAATGTTAATCCCTAACAACAACGAAGATAATTAAGAAAACTTACATTTACCAGTGTACCGGTTCCCCCGCTATCAACCATTTCATATTGCCCCTACCGTGCTGTCTTCGCGTGACTAAAGTATACACATACATTCCTAATCTCCCCAATCTCCTTCGAACGATCGCCTGATCAAGACTTGTATCCCCACTCTACCTTCCCCTTCTAGGACGCTATTCCCCACGCTTTCGCCACGGCCCACAGTGGTCCGGATCGAAGAATTTTGTGACTTTTTGCTAAAAAGTCAACTTTGTAATGTCGGTTTCTAATAAATTTGTATTGCTTCTTAAATGTCTATCAACCTCGAAAATGAAAAAATTAAGACAGTTTACCAAGAATTGTAATTAGGACGAATGCTTAAAGTCAGACATTTAGAGATAGCACTTTTCACCAACAAAAATTGCTACTCTTTTTGGTGGTGTCCTGATGACACCTCTTAATATTTCTGATTCTTTTTTTACAATGAAGTGCACTCGTTTGTGTTACAAAAATAACATAGACGCTAAAAGTTATTGCTTACCATATGCTAAAAATTGATATTCAATGAAGTAGAAAAATTTGTAGAATTTTTTACATTTGGCAAGGGATATCTAGAAAGTTCCAAAATGTTCCAGTTTTTAACAAATTGGATCATTTTCAGCATACTTTCCCCTATATACAGGGTGTCCCAAAACTTTCTCAACTCCCAGAAATGGGAGGTTCCTGAGGTCATTTGAAACGAAATTTTCCTTTTGCAAAATGTCAGTTGGGACTTCGTTTGGGAGTTATTAACGAAAAACACGGACCAATCAGTGCGCGAGCTAGACGCGAACTGTCTGGCGCGCCGGCTGTATCTACTACCGCCAGCGTAGCGGTCCGCCGCGACCAAGAAATGAACAAGAGAAGCAGAGCAGAAATCGATTGAATTAATTATTGTAAAAACTCACATAATTTATCCGTAAATCCATTTGTTACTTCGAAATGAGGGTAACTGGTCCTCTCGGTGACGATCTGCACAGCTGATCTAAGGTATACGGCAGTACCGAACGGTAAGGGACGTACGGCCAGGTCAACGAACTGCACAGCTGTTCTGGACCTCCACTTTCATTGTTCAAATGATAAATAAGTCGTATGTTTCCTTCACACAGTTGCCATGCAATTTTTCGAAACTCGCGATCACTGTTCACATTTGTCAACAAATATCTATGCACTAATAATAATTCCAATATCATTTGTATTGCTTCTCTTGTTCATTTCTTCGTCGCGGCGGACCGCTACGCTGGCGGTAGTAGATACAGCCGGCGCGCCAGACAGTTCGCGTCTAGCTCGCGCTCTGATTGGTCCGTGTTTTTCGTTAATAACTCCCAAACGAAGTCCCAACTGACATTTTGTAAAAGGAAAATGTCGTTTCAAATGACCCCAGGAACCTTCCATTTCCGGGAGTTGAGGGAGTTTTGGGACACCCTTATATAGGGAACATCGCCGCGTACCGACAACGCTCGCCTCCCGGCCCGCCGCTCTAGGTCGCACTATGCTTGGTCCGTGTTTTTCGTTAATATCTCCTAAACAAAGCCGCAAACGCCATTTTTGTAAAGGAAAATGTCGCTTCAAATGATCCCAGGAACTTCCCATTTTCGGCTTACGCAGACGTTTTGGGACACCCTGTATAATGCTGTAAGAATCGTGTCCCACCGCGCCCCATCTTGAAAGTTATCATTGTTCAAAGCTGTCAATGTTACTGTACGACGAGTCTCGCTTGTGAAAAACGGGCTCGTATGGCTAATCAAATGTTTTCCAAATGTGTATGTTTTTGCAATAACATTATACGAAATAAATGAAATAAATAATTTATTTATAATTTTTTTTTAATTAATTTTATTTATAAAAATATAACGAAATGAACGACGAGAGTTCCCAAAAGTTCTCGCTGCATTTATACATATCTATCGTTGAAACCTTGTGAAACATCATATTGCAAGTGATTTCCTCCCCTTACGATGCTTCCCATCGGTCAGCTCTCTGAGGAAGCATAGAAAACCAGGCACAAACATTTTAAAGAATTTAGAACAGAATATGCAAGAGAAATGTCAAGATCTTGCAGGAATAAGGATGTATTTTCAAGATTATTGTTAACATCTAGCCCATGCATGTCACAATTAAGATTAACCACATGTAAAAGAAAACCTAAGCAGCAGAATTATTAATTAACTAAATTAGTCATCGATCATTATATATCTTCACGAAAGACAAAGTATGGTATGATCATTTTTTTAGCTTACTTGTTTATTTGTGGCAATATGACAATATAATATTAGTACTTTTTTATTCGCAATATTTACGTAAAATATTTCTTTTCTTTTACACAGGAAAGCATTCTTTTATGTATTAAAAATGAACACGGACACTAAAAATTATTGTTCATAGAAAGTGAAAATAGGTTGAAAAACTATATTGGAACAATTAATTTTTTAATCAAAAATATCTATAAAAAGTTAGTAAAAATTATTGTTTAACACGTTCACGACGAGAGGTACCACGGGTGGTACAAATACAATTGTAAGAGTACGGCCCCGTCGTGAACGTGTTACCAAATGCAAAAAATATTTAATTATCTCTAGATAAAAATTACTATTTTTTAAATATTTTTAGTGAAAATTTCATTGGAATATCTCTAAGGGTTCAAAAGTTATAACAAAAAGTCACCAAATATTTCGATCCGGACCACTGTGCGGCTCAGACACGTGACGCGTTTCATCTCTGTCAGTGCATGTGTCCGGTACTGACGGAGAGAAGATCATTTTTCCCCTCAATTCGTGCTTCCTCCCCTTATCCGGTGACACTGCTCCTCCCATACTCCACAGGAGTTTGATAGAAAGGACCCAGGAGTAGGGAGAGTTGTCCAGGCCTGCCATGCACAATGTTTTATCGATAAATGTCCCAAGTGTTTGGCCTATAATTGTCCCAGAACTATCTCCACTACAGCGAAGTATATCCCGTGAGGGGCCCGGAGCTTGAAAGGTTGCGGTCACCGAGAAGTGTACATAATACGGAGTCTGGTATATCGGTGTGAGACAGGAAACCACTGCTAATCCAGTGACAAAACTTGGTTGGTCAAAGTTCCATAAAAACTAATGAGAAATGAAGAAATTTTGTTATTGGATTAGTTATGTTTACACTTTACGGCGATCGAAACCCTCGGGCTTCGTTGTCCTTTTCTATGTTCGGCAGAAGTTAAAAAATAGTATCCCTGGCGGATAATTGTCCCTGGCCGGGCCCGCGCTTTGGACAATTATCGATAAAACATTGTATTACCAATTATCCAATTTCGATGCAATTGGCTACACGCATATAACTTACATATGTTACAACACACGTTTTTTAAAATTTAGGTATTAGCTCAGATAAAAGAATTGTATTAATCACTTTTACTATTTTCTTTTCACAATTCCGACCAGACGCATTTTTTCAACATGTTTGTTAAACATCATTTACTAAACTAATTCTTTTAGCCTTACATGGAAATTGAAGTCGTTTGGCCCATTTATAAAAAAGTTATTCTGATCTTAAGTGTGTGTAATCAATGATCCGAGGACCCGTGCTTAATATTGTTAAGGCGGCTGGTCACTGTGAAGTCGCCGTAATGCAGAATTGCTCGCGGTGGACAACCCTTAAGGAAATAAAAGAGTGCCAGTGGGGTTGCCACGAAAGCTGTTAATGAGCCGACAGTTGAGAGTTGCGATCGGACTGTCACACGAAGAGGATGGCAAACCTCGCGATAACATCGTTTATAATCATTCGTCATATTGTTTCCTTGTGTTGTAAATATTCAATAAACGGGAGAGCGCGATGCCGCGACGTGAGTGCCTCCGAATTACGCAACAATATAATATTTACATAATATTTACTCATTTTTTCTTACTTTCAATAGCAGTAGAAGTCATTTGAGTGCTCGAATCAAAATTAACACATTGTATATTGCAAGGGACAGAAGAATGCTTAAAAGTTTGTTCATGTTTTTGGATTACCATGAATCTGAACGTTCAAATCCCCTCCTGTATAGCAACTCTATGAATGTTTCATTAGGAAACTGATGTTCCTGATAAGTGTAATTGTTTATTAACGGGAATCGACGTTCAAGCCATTTTGTGATTCCCTTCATTGAACATACCCAATCAGCTCGCTTAGATCCGACTCTCACCAGAGCTATCAGTTCAGGAGGAGAACCGGTATCTGTTATGCTGGTGACTCGGGGTCGCTTCCCTAAACTCTACTGTCACTATAGCACGGTGTCCAAATTGTATTTAACTTGTCTACACCCTCATGTGGCATTTACCCAAAGGTGCGGGTCATCCAGTACCACCGCGGGTCCTATCTTAATCAACCGGAGCAGGGGAATCTTAATCTGAGGCGCATTTGTCATGTTCGAAGTGTACTCTTTTAGATAATAATAATTACAGAGGATGTACAAAGTATTCGTACAGTTTTTAAAAACGAATAACTTTTTTAATATTCGACCTTACAGCTTGAGTTTTTTTGAGACGTTAGAGGGATTAGTTTAATAGCTAATGTGTAAATAATTGTTTTTAAAAATTATTATTGGTTCCATTTGCAAAGCAAAATTAAATTTTTATCTGTGGCTGTAATGAAAATTTCAAACATGTATTTTGTAAATCGAAGTAAGTTATATGTATACATGAACAATGTTTCGTCGAAATCGGTTGACACATAAAAAAGCTATGGGCATTGCTGATAAATCATTTTCTAGCTATTGGAAATGATTGAGAAATGATGGATACTAATTTTTAAACCACTCTATTATATTGTATCGATGTTATCTTCTCACATCATTTTTCTTTTTTGAACATATATAAGGATAGTAACATAAATAAATAATATACTAAGGATAGTAAGATAAATAAATAATATACTAAGAATAGTAAGATAAGTAAATAATAGACTAATGATAGTAAGATAAATAAATAATATATTCAGGTTAGTAACGTAAATAAATAATATAGTAAGAATAGCAAGATAAATTGATAAATTACAAACGAATTAATGTGCTTAAAAAACTTCAATGATACAACTTTGCATAATGCAGATTTATGAATGGTAGAGTGGGCTCGAATTTATTCATCATGTGAATGTTTCACTGCAACTCAAGTCTTAATATGCAAAAGTAATCTAACCCAGTTATGACGTAGCTAACTGAACGCTCGTGTTGACAATTGTGAGCAGTCGCATTAAAAGTTATAGTTTCTACTCCAACCACGCGATTCGTCTACTTAACACAATATAATGTCGCAAAGTCTCAAGTGCAATCGCTTTAGCACTTACGACTTTATGCACTGGACTACTTTTGCTTAAATAGTTACACTGTACACACTTCGTCTTTAATAGCCTATACTTAACAGTTGTTTCAATAATGGCTATTCCAAATTAATTAAAAATTAATTCACAGTTATAGTTGGCTAAACATTAATTTATGATTATACATAGTTGGCTAAAAGTTAATTTATAGTTCAGATTAAATTATAATTATAGTTAGCTAACATTTTAATTTATAGGAATAATGTGACATGAATGTCGTATCAATAATCAATTCAAATTGTAACAACGGGCAATGATAACAATTTCTTTTTTAATATATATTTATCTCACTTTTTCCATTTTAACCCGGCTACGCTTATTGGGTCCATTTGGACCCGAAGCATTCTTTTCGCGCTTGTAACTTCCAAACGGAATGGCCGACGAGTCTGAAATTTCTTGGCAGAGAATAATTTATTAAAATCTTTCTTCCACTTAAAAAAAAAATATTTAAAATCATTTTTGAAATACTTGTAATTAGGGGGCCACACGTGTTTTTATTATTTTTTTGCAGTGAGACCAATAAAAAAGATCACAAATACGATGTATATTGTACCAACTGTTCAAAATTCATTTGTAAAGAGCACAGAGCCTCGCTTTGCATTTATTGTATAAGAGACTCCGAATAAGTTAATTTAATTACGTATGTAATTTACGTTTACGAATGTAATTTTTAATTAGTATGTAATTTACGTTAATAACAACAGATAAATAAAAAATTTAAAAACATTTTATAGCTAAACATTAAATAAATAGATATGGGTCCAAATGAACCCAAAACAACTTATTAAGTGCCTTTTTTTTAAAGCGTAGCCGGGTTAAGTCAGTAATAATTAAACTAATTATTGAAAGGGTCGTGCTGTTGATATATTTTCGCTGTGTCCTATTCACAAATATGCCAACGATAGTGAAAATCGAGCTTCTAGGAAAACAGTATGAAATAGACTATTCTTGTCGATGTACGTTATCGTTTTTTAAATTAAATATCTGTCCAGTTGCAGTAATATACAAATCAAATGGAGATAACAATACATCGCAAAAACATGTTTGAAATCACTCAAGATATTCTAGCAGCATGTACCACAATTATTGCTGAAATGACAGTCTGTCCATGATAGATACAGTGAGTGTAAAAAGTATTCGTACACTTTTCAAAACCGCATAACTTTTACCAAATTGGACCATACGATTTGAGTTTTTTGGTGATGTTAGGAGGATTAATTTACCAGTTAATGTGTAAATAATTGTTTTTAAACATTATTATTGGTCACATTTGCAAAGCAAAATGTAAAAAGGTCGTGTTTTTAAAATTTTTTATCTGTGCCCGTAATGAAAATTTAAAACATTTGTTTTATATATCTAAGTTGTATACACGTACAAAGTTCCATTGGAATCGGTTGACGTATAAAAAAGCTATGGGCATTGTAACATGTAACAATCTTTGAATTTAGGGCTTGCGATTCATTTAAATCGCAGATTCTCTACTTTTTGCTATTTTCAATAAACTATATTCATAACAACCTTGATCGATTTCGATGAAACTTTGATCATGTATATAACTTACGTAGATCTACCAAATACACCTTCTAAATTTTCATTACATACACAGATAATAAATTTAGAAGTCGAGACCTTTACTTTTTCCTATGCAAATGCGACTAATAACAATTTTTAAAAACAATTATTTACACATTAGCTGGTAAACTATTCTTTCTAACGTCTCCAAAAAACATGTAGCGACCAGCTGCCTACAGTAAAGGTAACATTTGTTGTGCAAATGCTGGAGAGGTTTTAGGACTCGTGCTACAATAGAGGTTATTTTTGAGGAAACTGTCCTGCAGGGTCATTAAGACATCTGCTAGGGTTGCTATTAGGTTTTTTATTAACGACAGTCTCAATAGCCGCGCGAAGAGTCATAAAACCCCGAGTTTCTAAAAGGCCTAAGTCGTCGGTACGGGAATCCCGCGAAGACGCTTAGGACCCGCTACCTGATGGTGCACATGGCACGTTGAGGGTGTTGGGCCTCGTAGAAATTTCGTTACAAGGACAACTCGTGTCCCGTTACCCTCGTGAATTTTCCCCTTCTTGGGAAACGTGCACGAGGATGGGGAGTCAAATTATGTTTTTCATTTTTCTGTAACGTTAAGGAGACAAGCAGTCTCTTCCTAGATCTCAGTTGAGCAGTAGTTCCGAAAATAAACATATACAGTCAAGATCGTGAAATTGCATTTTTATTTGAACACAGCACCTCCCAACAAACTCAAATCGTATGGTCCAATCTTAAAAAAGTTATTCGGTTTTAAAGAGTGTACGAATACTTTTTACACTCACTGCATGTTATAGTTACGAATGCAATTACTGTCGCTAGAAAATGCGAAGTTGAAAATACGAATCGTCCTGCTTTCGTTGTAGGAAAATTCTTCATCTTCGAGATAATTGCAATGTTCGTGCCAACACGTGTTTCTTTCACCTCACATTTTTCCTCACACCGATGGTACCGTTTCTAGGATAAGTCGTGCGGGAGTACTTCGTTGAAAGTAGAACCGATAAGTGTATTTTCTTGACAATGTTCTGCATGGGCAGATCTGCAAATAAAATGCCGAATTGGTTTTCTCAATAGAGGGTGTTATTGCTAAACGGTCTGTTGTAAATGATGCTAATAGAAAATCGCCAGTTCTGATGTCGCGTGAAATTGAGAAAATCATGCGGAACACTGAAGACCCCGTACAGAACATGAAAAGGCACAAGAGTTTCTTCGAAAAGTGATGAGAAAGTAATCAAGACGAGTGCGTGTCACATGTTAAATTAACACACTAATCTGCAAAATTGTTTTTGATTTAGTAATTGATCGAACCGTAGCGCCGAAAACATAGGAAATTTATTATTAATATTAATACGATCGATATAAGAAACATATTTAACACACTATCTATCGGTAAAATTCAATGGTCCCACGAACTATGTGACTTACACAATATTGGGTGTGCACGAAAGCAATTTCGGTATTTTAAGGTGAAATAAAATCCAATTTTTTATATGAACGATGAACTTTAATCAATAAAATATTTTAACCTCCCTGCAATCTTATTGGTAAAATTTTAAATTAATTGTGGAATAATAATTCTATGGTTACTATCTCTGCTGTTGCAACAAAATTCTTGTCAAATTTAGTTTAACTGAAACTTTTTTTACAGACATTTTTATGTAAATCAGTGAAATCAGTGTCACGAATGACTTTCGACATTAACGCAACAAATTTAACTAAAACACAAACTTTGAAGGTGAAAAAAAGTTTTAGCGAAGTTTTAACATTTTTTCTGCCCTGAAAGAGTTACAGTTGTGCCAAGCAAATTTTCTAAAAGTATTGCGGGATAGATAAATCTAACGTTGAAACCTACAATTATATTCAGTTCAATGAAACTATACAGGGTGAGTCACCAAACGTTAGCACCTCAAATATCTTTGTTGTTTCTAAAGATACGTAAAATATGGTAAGGACAAAGTTAAATGGTACAATGGGGCTGACACGATGCAAAAAAAAAATTTTGTTTTTATGTCATTTTTTTGGAGATATCAAGGTAACCTTGACTTTTTAAAATGGAACCACCCTTTTTTAAACACCTACAATGATAGTCCCTTTCATTAGGAATTCAGTGACTATAATTAGTCCAAGGTCATTCAAGGTCAAGGACAGAAAAAACGTATAAAACTAAAATATGGAAGCAGAATACTTTTATCACGGTTGAGACTCGTAGGAAATAGTAAACATACTAAGGTCCTTCAATGTTATTTAGCATTCTTTATCAGTATGTTTCCAAACGCGATTCCGCTATGTTATATTCGATGACTGAAAAGTGTGATATGATCACGATTTACTGTGAATGTAGAAAAAATGCAGTGTAGGCCCGACTACTTTATGAAGAAAGGTACCCCGAGCGAAACACTCCTTCTAGACATACTTTCACTAATACGTACAGGTTGTTTCGAAGTACTGGAAGTGTAATGCAAGACACTACAAACGGAAGAATCCCACGACTAATGAAGACAATGAAATTAATATTTTAGCAGCTATAGCTGTCAATCCTCACGTGAGTACGAGAAAAATTGCCCGGGAAGCAGGCATAAGTCAAAGTAGCGTAATACGAATTCTGGCCCGACATAAATTTCATCCGTTCCACATATCGCTCCATCAAGAATTGCACGGGAATGATTTTCAAAATAGAATTAACTTTTGTCAATGGGGATTGCTTCAAAATCATTCACTTTTTTCTAATGTCTTGTTTACGGACGAAGCAACATTTACTAATCATGGCTCAATTAATCTACGGAACGCCCATTATTGGTCTGTGGTTAATCCGCACTGGCTGCGAGAAATTGATCATCAAAGACAATGGAGCGTAAACGTGTGGTGTGGCATTTTGAACGACAAAGTAATTGGACCATATTTCGTTAACGGAATGATGACGGGACAGAAATACGCTCAATTTTTGCAAGAAGATCTGCCAATTTTGTTAGAAGATGTCCCTTTACAAAATCGCTACGATACGTGGTACCAATATGACGGTTGTCCTGCTCATTATGCACGAGTAGCAAGAGAAACGTTGGATTCTCGATATCCAAACCGATGGATTGGACGAGGCGGAACAGTTTCATAGCCAGCACGTTCGCCTGATTTAAATCCACTGGATTTCTTTTTATGGGGTCTGCTAAAAGAGACCGTGTACACGGATGCTCCAACAACAGTTGAAGATATGCGTCAGCGTATCATCACAGCATGTACGAATATCACGTCGGATACACTTATCAGAGTTCAACATTCTTTCAGAGCTCGTTTACAACAATGTATCGACGCAGACGGCCATCATTTCGAACATTTATAAAATAAAGGTATTCTGCTTCCATATTTTAGTTTTATACGTTTTTTCTGTCCTTGACCTTGAATGACCTCGGACTAATTATAGTCACTAAATTCCTAATGAAAGGGACTATCATTGTAGGTGTTTAAAAAAGGGTGGTTCCATTTAAAAAAGTTAAGGTGACCTTGATATCTCCAAAAAAATGACATAAAAACAAAATTTTTTTTTGCATCGTGTCAGTAAACGTAACTTTTAAATCCAACGCCACCAACAGTGTAATTCTTACAACAGAGTTAAAGTGTTAAAGATGTACCGTTAAAAGTTCGTCGAATAAATTTTATTTATAAAAATTAACAGTCTCATTCGAGCCTTGACGCTTAAAACTTATAAAAATTGGTTTAAAGAAACTCTGAAAAAATGCATTGGTTTCCTGCATTAAACCTCCGGATTTTTCAACAACAAATTGGTACATTTAGCAAAAACTACATTTCGTCATTAATATTTCGAGATTCGAAATTTTTTAGATTTTACAATTTGAACGTTTCATTTTTGCCCACCGTATGGAACACGGTGGAACGTGCGCTATATAAAGAATCATTTGTGTTAACAATAACTGGGGTCCTATACGTTCTTGTCAAAGGCGAGATAAAATATGAAATCTCTACCCTTCGAATAATTACGAGCGGTACTGTACGCGCGACAGTATCCGTGCAACAAACTCCATTTGCCATTATTTCTCCGTTGAGCATCGAGTTTACATCGATATCAGGCGCAGTAAATTTCTCTTTCGCTTAGACTGTTGCATTATAAGCGATACCGAGTTCGCGCAACACCCACCGTCGGCTGATGCATTAGAGATGCATGTAAACTCGCAGGTACGTCTGCGGAAATCGCCTGAACTCGTCGATAAGTCAACCGGCGGATCTGTGCCGCAGTTATAGACAGAACGGACGTCGCTTACGAGCAGCCATCCGGCTTACTGTGCGACAGCTCCCGACACGGGACGCCACGTTTAATCGATTACAAGTCGACACGAAGCGCTAGTTAACCCCTATTCCTTAGTCGGGGAAAAATCTTAAGAACTGTGCTATTAAACTCCCGCCGACGAACAGTGTTGATACAACTGAACTCTGTAGATACAGGGCATACCGTGGAAAATCGATTCGGTAGTAAGTGAGTCGAAAAGAAAGAATAACATTTGTTCGATTGTCGCTTCGTTTTCGAGTTAATCGAGTTTGGAGATTCAGCTCTATAACTGTCGCCAAGATCTTCACCGTAACTGTCAAAATTTTATCCACTGGGGGATCTCCCAGGGAGTCAGCCAAGCGGTAGACATTTAATAATAATAATTGCAACAAATAATAATTGCAACTTTTCTCATTTTTGATTCATTTTTATGAAATTTTCATTATCGTATTCGTCTCGCTTTTCTAATTAACATGACGCCAAATTCGATACCCTTACGATTATAATTACCCGTGTAATAAGTAGATAGTGGATGTTTATGCAAAATAAAAGTTGTTTACCTGAATTGCAACAAACTAGAGTGAAATAGAAAATTATTTTCTTTCTTAATATGTTCAACAGATTGAAAATAATATATCAATATGTTGAAATCCTTCTAGTGTTTTTACTGCTTTAAATAACACTTACTCGTTTTTGTCATAAATGCATAAACTCCGCTGTCTAGTAAGAAGTGTGTTACGGATGACGAACAGTTGTTTAAGATCATCTCTGGCAGGAACCGTCCTAGATAAATGCACAAATTCACCGTAGATAAAATATGTTTAGTCTAGAACCAAACAAACGCACGAACCACTGGACGTCGATGAGACACGATTGTTATTTGAAGATAAAGACAAGGACCATCCGTTCTTTCCACGAGTTCTGACAAATACCACCTGTCGTTGCAAGGGTATATAAAACCCTTGCATTTCTGTACTCAGGGGGCTAGTACTTCTGTAGTCACGAATCGTGTCGCGTCGTGCTATATCTCGTAGAATCGACCTCCAGTGAGATCGGGCATCAGTCCCCTTCGATCAAAGATTTCCATATAGATTCCGCGAGTCGGTCTAAAATCTATTAAGCATTTAAAGTCGTTCCGAGACCTCCGCATTGTCAGTGCGTCAAAACCGAGCACCCTAGTAAGGTAGCAGTCTTACCTTTCTATTCTTTTTATTCTATTCAATTCAATTATATCGCGTCATTTACACACATGTAACAAAGTCTTATGTTTTACCGATAATTCAGTAGAACTTCTTAACTGCACAATTATCGTCCAATATCCTAATAGAACAATTGAACGTTCCCACATGATACAATCTAACCGCTCGGATTGTATCAACTAAATTATACTAGTTACGAGGCCCACTAACTTTCCTAGCGACTCCCTGACAATCGTATCAGGTTCGTTCGCGACATTAAAATCATCCATCAAAGATTTATCCAACCTCCCAGTGGCTCCCCAATTTCGCATTGGGTTCGTCCACGAAAGTCACACCGACCTAGCGGCTCCCTGACAATTGTATCAGGTTCGTCCGCATCCAAACAGCTCCCTGATTTCGCATCAGGTTCGTCTGTGCTCTCATCCAACCTACAAGCGGCTCCCTGATTAAACATCAGGTTCGTCCGCATCCTAACGGCTCCCTGACAATCGTATCAGGTTCGTCCGTGCCTTCTGTCAACCTCCTAGCGGCTCCCCAATTTCGCATTGGGTTCGTCTGCGCTGTTTTACAACCTCCTAGCAGCTCCCTGACAATCGTATCAGGTTCGTCTGCGCGTTACTCCTAGTGACTCCCCAATCTAGCATTGGGTTCGTTCACGAAGTTTCAACCATCCTAGCAGCTCCCTGACATTCATATCAGGTTCGTCTGCGCTTGACTCCAAACCTAGAGGCTCCCTGACAATCGTGTCAGGTTCGTCCTCGCCGTCTATAATCCTAGCGGCTCCCCAATTTTACATTGGGTTCGTCAGCGCACCTCAACTAACAAATTGAGACCATATTCCTAGGGTGATAACCCTTCGCCGGCCACTCGAGCTGCTCGCGGCCCTGGCTCATAACAAGTGATTAAAGTTACAGGCGTGAAAGAGGTCGGCGAATGGAAAAGAAAGAGGGGCAGACAGTCGAAGTCAGAAAAGATGAAAGGCTGGCGCGAGCTCAGACCTATAAATAAAAATTGCATTTTCTTGTTTTCTGTTTCTCATGAATTAAAATTATATCGTCGATTTCGCTTAGTTTTTCTAATTAAAATGACACCAAACACGATATAGGTAGGATTATAATTACTCGTGTAACAAGCGATTAATGTTTCGAGCGCGAAAGAGATCGGCGAATGGAAAAGAAACGAACACCGCAACTGTCGTATCGTCGGCAGTGATGCCAGAATCGTGGGATATGGGCAACACCACTTATAAAAAAAAGCCAAACAGCTTCTTTGTGACGTCACTGGTAAACGGCGCGACATTCACGATTTATTGGCAATGTAGTAAGATTCACTCAAATAATATACATATGTATTTATAAGCAATAACTTAATTTAGTTTATAATGACATAAAAAAATAAAATATCCAATTCTTTCTAACTATTATAAAAAATAATACAAACTATCTGCTTTTTTTATAAAATTATAATATATATTACACATAAATATCACGCAACAAAAAATTAATAAATCTATATTTCTACTATACGAAATGTTCCGTCGCGTAAGAACCATACACGTGAATATTATTCGGTTAATATTTATGGTCCGTTCGTGCCTAAAGACCGTCATATAGAATTAAACAAACTAGGGTCATAGTGTTTAGTTTTCTATACTCTTGAAAATACAAGGTGTCATAAATTTAGTCCTTCCGAGGGACCATCCGCGACCGTTAAGTACGGTGTGGAATTACCGGGACCCGTCGTCGTCGCCCGAGTTTAGGTATCGCCCCCACTCTTCCTTCTCAGGGCCTCATTCAGAGCTACGGGAAGGAGGTCCTAATTGTCAAAAGTGTGCTGATTGGGAAATGCAACTTTCTGCAGGAACCAATCAGTGCATCTTATTTCCAGCTCGAGAAGCCTGACGAACATCGCGTTTAGACCGCGTTTGTCAGTTGAGTTTGCGCTCTAACGCCGCGCTATGACACTCTCCAGTCCGCGGGTAGACAAGACAACACACGAGCCGTTGTCTTGTCAATCATTCTTAATATTTGTAATTTGCATCGCGATAATTCATTATCCAGCGATCAGAACATCCGACTAACGAGATCGCATCAGTCGAGATCCCTCGCGTACGGAATCGCAACATTTTATTATCTGCGTACGTATAAGGCTGGACCTGCTAGATCAGCCTTACTGACGAGTCCACTAGCATGTCCGGGACGAAACGCTTCTTTTAACGTATTTCTTTGTTATGCGAATCGATTATTGTCTTTTGCGTCTTTTATATCATCTTATCATTCGAACTACTTGCCCAAGATTAATTTGGCGGGCACAGATCCGGAACATTCGCGACACACGCAGTCGCGACAAAACAAGAAACAATGTTCACACAGGCAAGGGGGCTTCTTAAGATAAATTTTAACATAACATTTTGGTGTTGATATGGGTCGAACCCCTCCGCTGCACATAAGAACAAATCGACAATTTGCGACGACAAAAATATAAAATAAGATTTGATTTGATTTTCTTGTTAGAAATGCTTATAAGCAGAATGCTTAATAATTATCTTCGGAAAAGTGGCTACTTAGAATTAATTGGGGTCAAGGGTCCATATTATTCTAATTAAAAAAAAAACAATTTCACACTAAATTTTTGTGTAGTTTTATTAGTGAAATATAGTATGCAATAAGAATATTATTCTATATCCTCATTGTTATCATCATCATCATTTTGTACTAACCATAAAGTGAAATAGCCATCTGTGCTGTTTTAAAACAATATTTTTTAAATAAATTTTCTTTAATATAGTGTCCGCAAGATAGAATAGAAAGTATATTTGAAAATCTTTCTATTAAATCGTTATTGATTCCAGTTATTTGGGAAACAAGCGAAGGATTCTTAAAAAAGAATATGACGCCTACTGTAAACAATCTGCTTTATTGATCGAAAGGGGAAGGAAGGGGACTCATTTCTTAATTTTTTATATTAGTTACAAGACATTTTTTCGAACTAGTAAAAAAAAATCGATGTACTATTCGTAACTTTTTGTATAACTCTAGCTAAAGTAAGCATATAAATATTTTTTAAACAAAAATAGTATTTCATAGAACATAGTATATTGCCAGTATATACAACTTACATTTGTGTTAACAATAATTACAGATGAAAGTACATATGTAACGCTTCAATATCCTTGTAGAAAACTTGGCGAATTTAAATTAAAGAAAATAGGACGAACACAATTCTGGCGCAAATGACTGATATTGGCCGTCCGAAGGATAACATCACTTTGCACATGCGCACCAACTACTGTGTTGCGTTAACAAAAAACATTCTCACGCTACATTGTGAGCTGTTTCTTAGGGTACGTTATGGTGGTATTTGTCATTAGTTTGAAGAAAATTTTTATATCTATTTTTGTCGTCGTAGTTTAATTATTTGGCCTTATTTGCGCTGGCTCGATCGGCTCAGCCCCCACCCCTCCACTGTGTCGTGCCGTCGTCTCCTGGGGGAGGGGAGGATCCAGCGGAGGGATTCGTTACACGTCTCATAAATAGGAGTCGGCTTATGAGTTTGATCATGCTCTACAGATTCAACTTCTTGTATGTACTAAATCATACGAACTCGATGGATCTTCAAACTCATTTTTTTCGATGAATACTGCGTTTAATTACCATAACATTTGCACGAAATAATGCTATCGTAAATATGTTCACTTCTGCTGTCATATAAAAAGAATACATAATAATCACATTGGTTAACATTCAAATAGCTCTATTTAAAATTAAAATTAAATATTCTAGCCATTATGGTATAATTCGTCAGGGATTTGCTGGACAGACAAGGTTTATTCAGGATTAGGTTATGGATACAGGGATCGATGGTACAAGGGATATAATTTTACGTTTGAACGTTATAATAAAGGACGCATACAAGGTTTTTCAGAATTGCATGTGTACTCTCGCTAGTGGTACACACAGGCGTCCAGGAGATACTCTCTACACTTCCGTTCGGATTGCGTCCAGGTATTGTCGCCGTACTCTCCATACCGAACGGGTGTTCAGGAATATTCTCCCGTACTCTCCTATACCGTAATTCGGGCGTCCAGGAGTTATCCTGTCCTCTCTCGTTCGACAGGCGTCCAGGTATTATCGCCGTACTCTCCATGTCGAACGAGCGGCCGGGAACAAACTCCCGTACTCTCCCGTACTCTCGGCAGGCGTCCAGGTATTGTCGCCGTACTCTCCTGTCGAGTCCTGGGCGTCCAGGAGGTGCTCTGTCCTCTTTCGTTCGACAGGCGTCCAGGTATTATCGCCGTACTCTCCATGTCGAACGAACGGCCAGGAACAGTCTCCCGTACTCTCCCATCCTCCCGGCAGGCGACCAGGTATTATCGCCGTACTCTCCTGCCGGGGCCAAATATGCTAACCAAGAGCGGCCGTGGTCTTACCTCGTCCTCTCTCTCGGAATAGCAAAAAGGACCGTGGCCTCTGCGAACCCGCAATTTATATACATTCGTTGCTATCGGCGGACGCGAAATCAACAACCGAGTTGTTAAGCGCAATTCGTCTTTTCGCGCGCTCCCCTTCGCGTCGTTCTCCCCGTGGTCGTCTACAAACTTTCTTCTGGAAGCTTCGCGAAGCTCGCAGCTCCGCGTTTTGTCTTTTCTCGATTTTGTACATGCTACAACATCTAAATAAAAGTTGAAAGCTAAAGGTAATGAACCTATATATTGTTAGTATTTCTCAATTTTAGTTATAACAAATTCTCGCTGGTCAGATGCAACCATTTTAGCAGATATTTACAGTATATGAGCAACCTTTTCAATGGATACCTATTGTATATGTCTAAACTTTCTAATGGATACCGGCGGCCTGCGCACGAACTTTTTAATAGATACTCGTAGTGTGTGCGCAAACTTTTTAATTGATATTCGCTAGGTATGAGTGAACTTTTTCTGCGGATTTGGCTCTTATGCGCGATATTTCTTATTTTTATATGGTGATACGTTGCTGAACAACGTTGCAGAATTAAGAATTGTCAATGATTCCAGATTGCACGACACGAATGACTTACTAGTCAATTTTAAGAAACTGTTTTTTAGGATCCGAAAAAAATAATATACCTCTTTTCTAAATGAATACTTTATACAAATATAGGGTATTTTTTTATCTTGCGTTTTTTAATGCCTTCGTTAATTTTGCCGATACAACAAATTCTCCCAGAGCAAAATTGTTTAATTCGGACAATTATTGTGACACATAGTTGTTTTTCTCTCAATGTCATTTTCCTTCTTCAATATTAACATTAGTTTTTTGCCATGTGACATTACACTAAGACAAATTGCCTGATCTACAGACACCATGACCTTCAAATGACCTTGAAAATAAATCACAATAATTTCTGATTGGTTCACTTTAGAATTTCAATGTATCTAATCTTTGAAATTCAAATGGAAGTGTTTTCCCTTATCTAATAGTTTAACTTTGTCTTTCCTAGTGCATTGTTTGGAATAGCTGCTGTCCATCTATGTCTAAAAATTGTTAAAACTTCCAAGTATATACAGTGGCTGAAATAATAATAGGTTCATAGCTCGAACTAGCGTGTCTACTGTTGTCTTACCTGTTTCGTAGAACACCTTCTGTAGCGTTTGTTTATGTTTCGAAAAGGCATGTTCTAACTGCTGTAGCTGCATTTAGTTTAGCTTCGACAGCGCAAGTGTTTGGATGTAATCGATCGTGAAATTTGCTGAAAATTATTCTGGTAATACAGCGAAATAATCTTAGGTTCGCAATAATTTATCTAAGAAATACTTTTGTTACTACATACTTTGACAAAATTTTATAAGGTAAGTACAAAATACTTTCGCGTTTATGTATTGTAATATTCATTATAATTATTTAATGCTCTAAAAAAATTATAATTATTTAAAGCGTAATGGGTCGTGGAAAGCCATTAAATGACCACGAAAAGAGATTAATCGTTGCGTTCAAGGACATGAATCTGTCAAATAGGAAACTAGCACTAAAAATTCATAGATCATTAAATGTTGTTAATCATTTTTTGCAATTAGGTGATAAATATGAAGCAAAAACATCTACAGATCGCCCAAAGAAATTGAGCCGAAGGGATACAGTAAAAATCTTTCATGAAGCTCAAAAAAATAAATTGTACGCTTCTCAAATCAGGGCAAAATTAAATTTGTGGAAGATTAGCAGGTGAAATGACAACACTTGAACTGTTAATAATACTGTTTTAGTCTTCGGAATAAATATGTGCGTGTCACATGGACGATAGCGTGTAGCGTGGTAGAGAAGAAGGTTATGATTGATGATACATTACTGATATGGTGGATGGCGCAAGGGTGTGCGACTTTAAGGCTAATTTTCAACAAAATTTACCAGTTGGTATACGACGTGTGCAACAAATTTTGAAAGCGAGTAAGACGCTTCGATACCGAAAGAGAGCGAAAAAGCCCCCTCTCACCAAGCTTCACAAACATGAACGATTGAAATTTGCACAAGATCGTATGTCATGGACGGAAAAATGGAGAACTGTGATTTTCTCAAACGAAAAAAAAAATTTAATTTAGACGATCCGGACGATTTCCAATATTACTGGCATGATCTGCGTGATCAGAGAGAAATCAGAATGAGCAGAAATTATGGAGGGGGTAGCGTGATGATTTGGGCAGCTTTCGGCTACAACCGTAATAGAATGGTGATAGAATTGGTGGTCCAAATTTTATTGTTCAACATGATAATGCACCAATTCATCGTGCAAGAGCAATTAACTCGTATTTTCAGATAGCAGAAATTGAGGTTTTACCTTGGCCATCACGAAGTCCAGACCTTAATGTTCCGTCGCAAGGGCACAGGAAACGTGGGGTTTTTTTGATGACGTTATTTATGACACGCTCGTGACTAAACAGCCTCTTCAAGTAGTAAGCAAACCGTTGCAACATTTGGCGACCAATTAAGACGTCGGCCAAATGATAGTTTTTTTTTCCTTCTTAAAACTTACAATGTGCCATAAATCTTGTCCTCGAGAAGGCGCCCTATTGATACGCACAGTTTCAAGTTCCGAGGGTCAATCGTAGAAGGCAGGTATAAATCACTCCTTCTTCGAACTCGACCTCACTTGAAACAACAAACTGACACGATCCAATCAGTGCTGGTCTTCGACAGTCAGTCGGCCTTTAAGCATTGAAACACAAACTAAGTAACACCCCTTCTCGAATACATAGAAGGATCCTCACGAAGAACGTCCTCTCGATACATAGAGGGGGTTTTTCAAGACTTCACGATTTCTGACAAAGGCGGGGACAGGCAGTTCAGTTCTAACACTGGAACCGTGCCGACGCGACCCATCCCTTTGCTCAGTTTTTTGTAACACGTCATCTTGTCCAAGTCAGGATACGTGAAAATTCACATTTCGAGATCCCAGTGATCTGACACGTCTAAGGCAGGACCTGCTAGCATAGCCTTGCTGATGAGTCCTCTCGCAGGTCTGGTACGAAACGCAGCTTCTTCACACAACGAATAAAGACTATCGTAAATTTAACTAGTTATCCAAAATCAGTTTGGCGGATAACGATTCGATGGTTTCGTAAAACTTCGCGTCCGCGAAGTTAGAACTTCTCATCGAACACTTATCCTCATAGAAAAGTTATAGGGTTTTCTATCAAGAATAGTTTACAGCAATGGTAAACAATATGCAACTGTAAATGAACTAAATAATGGCATCAAAGAGGCGTGGTCTTACATTGGACCAGAGACATCAGAAAAATTAATAGACCCAATGCCACATAGGATATTTAAGGTCATAAAAAACAACGGAGGACCAACTAAATATTGAGTTTTATGCTTAAGTAATTAAATTTTAATTACATTTGTAATATTTTTTTATGTTCAACTGGAAAATAATTAAGTGAACTTATATTTATTTCGCACCAAAAATTCCAAATTTTTGTAATATCGAATAATAAACACATTAATAAAAATGATATTATTCAAATACATTATATGTTCTACTAATTATATTGCAACGAATTACTTACTAATAATAAAAGATAGAAATGTTACATAAAACATACTGTTACATCATAAAAATGATATGAACCCATCATTATTTCGGCCACTGTATTTACCAATATTATAGCTGTTTAGAAATAACTGTGTAAAACCTGAGTAGAGTAGTCCAGGAAAAATTTGTTGAGAACATTATACTTTTAAACCATATGTCTCTAAATATTACTACATATTCTGTCACTATCTTCTAAAATACGGTGAAAGAAGCTTGATGAGAAATACCCAGAAATATGGAACAACAGTTTTAAACGAATGAACGATGCCCCCTAATGTTCCATACACAGGGCAAGATGGAGTACAGCTATTTACACGTGTCAGAGCATAAGCACCGTCTTTGTCCTTGTAACCACCTCCAGCAAATGCACGCGAACCCAATGTTGACATTTTAAACATCCACTGCATCTTTCTGTGGATTCAGGAAATATATGGTTATAGAAAGTACCATACATTCGGTGTCGTCACCGTCTTCCTCTCGACATTTTGATTCCCCACATGCAGAAAAATAATTTTTATTTTGTTTTTGTTTGAAATTTCGTTTTGTTCCATTTTGTTCTGATTGAAATTAAATTATTCCTTGCGAGAATGGATGTATTTTTTCAATTAAACTATTAAGTCGTCTTTAAATAGGCGTATTCATATATAATAATTAGAATACAAAAAAAATTTAAATAATACTTATAATCATTATAATTATAAAATAAAATATAAGTGCATTTGATTGAGCATCATAATAAGCTATTTATTTATAACAAATTTTCGCTTCGACTACACACATTAAATTATCATTAACCACAGACAGAATGTCCACAAAGCTAGTCGCCATGCATATTTTCGCATCATCCATCCAAATTCTTGATTCTTCTAATCACCATTGAATTATTTATGGCTGGACCATAGATGTTTATGCAAAATTCCCTTCCTTTATAATGTTTACTGTGTTGAAAATAATGCAATGGTATTTTGTAATATTTCGAATGTTTTTTTGTTTATTTATATCCGCAGTCGGGTGGCTCTTATTGTCGACTTTTGAAATCCTTGCAAAAAATCTGTGCAAAGTTTGAGGTCGATCAGACAACGAGAAAAGTAGCTCTAAGACCGTTAAACCTTAGAATTATTAATAATAAATTAATTCAATGCTCATAAAATAATTTTAATATGTTAAATAAAACCTGTGGATTTGGACAGGCTGCGTCTTTTATGTGGTCTTACTTTTTTCGTAAAAATTGAGAAAAATCATACATCAATTTTTAAGGAGTTGTTGTAAAGAGATTTCAATCTTGAAATCTATGTGTAAAGAATTATCGGCGCAAGGTTCGATCATTTAAAACAAAATAGCATATGTTATGTTCTTTAAAACGGGTCTAGGACGAAACACCACCTCCTGTTCCTTTGAAAAATTTTTAGCAAACGTGGCCAAATAGACGTTGTACAGATTCACATCCGAATCGTAACGTTTTAAAGAACATAACATATGCTATTTTGTTTTAAATGATCGAACCTTGCGCCGATAATTCTTTACACATATTAAATTACGATCGATAAAAACTTGAAATCTATGTTGGTTTTAGTCACAAGAAAAATTTTTCAAAGCCTTCGCAGACGTTTGAATGTGTAACATTTTCAATAAAAAACGCGTCTTCAGTTTCTCTCTCGCTACGTCATGAAAAAAGATCTTGAAATAAAACGAGTTATGCATTTTGAAAGTAGATGCTTTCAGCTTTAAAATGAGTCAAATTTTATGATCGCGTGGTCATTTTTTACGAAATTACTACTGTTTAAATATTGGCAATTTTTTGAAAAGCGGGTATTTAGTGTTGAAATATTTCTTGGATCCACTGTACGTTCATTCCAGTGTATGTGTGTCCATTATAATTGATGTTTGTATAGAGTTACATATTCCTGACACAATATTAAGTGTTGTGGCACTTCTGCCGTTTCTACGAGCTGCGTTTCTGGTCCACATCGATTTTTAATCATCACTGGCGGTCTCCTCGTTCAGGTGCTACGAGTGACAATGATTGATTGCCTATTTTCAAAAGTTTATGTCTACTTTTGAAATGCTGATGATTGAAAGATGAAAAGTTTGATGGTAAATTGTTATTCTTCGTTTACATTCTATATTACTAGTTATTACTACTTACAAATAAAAAGCATTCCATCAAAGTACACAGGAAATATGGAAGATGATGCAGCATGTCCAATAAAAACAGGAAACATACTTTGGAAGAATACTTTGAAAATTATAAAAACTTTGTTATGATTTATTATAGCAATGTTTATAATAACATATAGTCGAAGAATGAAATTTATTTAATAATCTCTATCGGAAGCGTCCTCGTAATTTCAATAACTATGGAATAAAAGATTTTTTAAAGATAGTTTGAAAATTATAAAAACTTTGTCATGATTTATTATAGCAATGTTTATAATAATGTATAATTGAAGAAAGAAATTTATTTAATAATTTCAATAACTATGGAATAAAAGATTTTTGAAAGATATTTTGAAAATTATAAAAACTTTGTCATGATTTATTATAGCAATGTTTATAATAATGTATAGTTGAAGAAAGAAATTTATTTAATAACTTCAATAACTATGGAATAAAAGATTTTTGAAAAATATTTTGAAAATTATAAAAACTTTGTTATGATTTATTATAGCAATGTTTATAATCATATGTAGTTGAAGAAAGAAATTTATTTAATAATTTCTATAACTATGGAATAAAAGATTTTTGAAAAGTATTTTGAAAATTATAAAAACTTTGTTATGATTTATTATAGCAATGTTTATAATAATATGGAGTTGGAGAATGAAATTTATTTAATAAGCTCTATCGGAAGCGTCCTCGTAATTAACCTATGGAATAAAAGATGTGAAAGGTAGAAATATTTCCAATCGTTTTATAATGACAATGATACACCGTGGTATTCATACGGTAGCCTCTCTAGAGAGTAGATAGCCATGATAAATCGTATAAGATCAGGACACTACAATTTAGTTGGCTCTGTTATTGGTATAAGTATCATAAGCGATTCTAAATGCAAATGTAGTTACGAAAACGAGGACATTAATCACATACTATGGCCCTGCAAACTTTACAAGACTCAAAGAGCAAACCTAATCAAAAACTTACACAAAATAAGATTAGAACTACCCTTGAGCACAGAAATGTTAATCGCTAAACCCATTGTAGCCATCCTGTGTATTTGTATTTATTTATTTATTACTTCAAACCATATAAAGTTTATGTAACATATACGTGATAAATTGTACAATATTGTATGATTATGTCACAATATGATTAAGTGTCTAACTTACAATTAGTTTACATTAATTTTGATTTAGTAGGAACTATTAACCATTGCGAAATTCGATATCTTCAATGTTTTTAATTTTGTATTCGTTTGTGATATTTACTCGAGTTATTAAAAATGATATGCTAAAATACAATTATTGCAGATTTTTTCACATTTCTCAATTACTTTTTACACAAAAAACAATTCATATTCACAACAATTTTGATAAAATTAAATTTTTATTGAGCATAGCTAGTATACAGGGTGAATTCGATAAAGCAGGACACCTAAATATCTCCGTTACTTTTCGTTGTACAAAAAAACTTCATAGGACAAAGTTACACTGTTTGAAGGGCCACATATAACGGTGTAAAGGAAAAAAAACGTCAAGGTCATTTTTATAAGATTTCAAGGTTATCGATGTTTTTTTAAATGGAATGATATATTTTCGTTAACGTAATGTTGTAGCTGACAAAATAACGAATTCATGCATGTAACACAATATGACCTTCAAATGACCTTCAACTCAGAAAAATGGTATAAATAAAATTGAACGTGTAAGATTCATTTGATGTATTTCTGTTACGCCAAATGTTCAAAAATATTCCCTTGAGCTGCTATACATTCAAATTTATCGCAATACACAAGATAATAACAGATTCGGTGTTGACAGGAGGACAATTATGATATACCTTCACCTATACACGGGTAGTGAAAAAAAAGATTTTTTTTAGAGAAAATTAAGCAATATTTTAGGATTATTTTCACATTTTTTTACCACATAACATCACAAAATGGTAGAGTTGTATAATATTATCTAACCCCATGTTCCGTGAAAACTGCATTATGAATACGTAACATGTTTAAACAGTGATGCTAAAAGCAGGCCAATTTTAGAGAAAATCACTTGACACCCAAATGTAAAAATATCAGAGAATTTTACGCCACCAAAAGATGTAAAAAATGTAACAAATTATGTTGTGTATCCATACAAGCAGAAAATAGCATAACTTGTGTTGCCGAAAGTAGAACTTGGCACTCGTAAGTACTGTAATGCTAACAAGGGAAGGTAGCCAAGTTACAAATACTAACTTTAATAAAATCCATGCGAGAGAGCCAGAAGAATATTAGACGTGTAACTTTTTATTGGGCAATGTCCACCTTGAGGGTGTAACAGCAGTCTTCAAAATTGAGAGTTGGAAACACATTTTTTAAAGTATTTGGGAAACGAAAGATTGTGGGGAAAAGCTTCTGTGCCCAAATGAGTTCAAATATTGCCATATGAAAATTAAGTGTAAAAAAAGAAGGAACACGACATAGCTTTATTAACTTGTAAACTTTGTTGTAATGTAAAGCTTTGCTACAGAGAATATACGCATCAACAGCATATACAGTTACTCACATGATCACCCACACTTTAAATCAGAATAATTTTTTTATAAATGGACCAAACGTCATGTTGAAAAATGCATTTGGACGAAATTGTGAAAAAAAATAGCAAAAGTGATTATTTCAACTTTTTTATCTCCACCAATAAAGAAAATTTAAAAAATGTGTTTTATAGACTCATATAAGTAGACTGCGAATTTTTATGAATTCACGAAAAATTGTTTGAAATATAAGACAGTGAAAAATACAAAAAAGCCAAGAATATTTTTATGTTGTTTTCAACATGAAAATACTATTAAGAGATGAAATGAATTTTTATTTAACTACCACTTCCCACAATTGACGCAGAATATTTTTATATTGCATGAATATCTGCAGTCTACATATAAGTTACATGCATACTGCAAATTTCATCGAAATCGGTTAATTGGTTTACGAGTTATAAATGATCAAGTGTATTGAAAATTGCAGTTACAGGTCGAAAATCGTGAAAAATTTCAATCTTTACTATTATGGTAAGTTGTGCTAACAATGTGCTAAATTATTAGCAAAATTGTGTAATGAACGATATTGGATGTAAAGAAGAACTGCGTATGGGGAAAAAAGATACGTGGAGAGTCACGGCGCGGTGTCACAGTTCAAGGACTTTCCCATACGCTGTCCTTGCGTTCGAAACTTTCATTTTTCATTACACGGGTAAATATCATCGGAATTATATCATACTTGGTATCATTTTCATTAGAAAAATGCCAAGAATATGTTGGTGAAAGCTCCACAAAAAAAGAATAAAAAATAAAGAAATTTTGTCATCGGATTAGTAGCGGTCTCCTATTATTTACACAACTATTATTTACCATTACTTTTTCCATGTTATTTTTTCTCAATTTAGCAGTGTTAGCACAACTTACGAGAATAGAGGAAATTGAAAAAAATTAAAACTGCTCCAAAAATCGGTTTACTCTATTTATTATCGCATTTTTGATATAACAGTTTTAATATTCGGGCAGAAACTTAGCACGGTTCAGTATAATTGTTGAAATTACGTATTTCTAAAAATGAGGGGCTAATTTGTAGGAGGCTCCTCCGTAGGTAACGAGGTCGGTGCGAGAAGCAAGTACCGTGTTTATCGATAAATGTCCCAAATGTCTGGCCTATAATTGTCCCAAAACTATCCCCACTACAGCGGGGTATACCTCGTGAGGGGCCGTGAAGCTCGAAAGGTTGCGGTCACCGAGAAGTGTAACATAATAGAGTCGGGCATATTGGTGTGAGACCGGGAGACCACTACTAAGCCAGTGACCAAACTTGTTAGGTCAAAGTTCCATAAAAAATAATGAGAAATCAAGAAGTTTCGTATTGGATTAGTTACGTTGACACTTTTCGGCGATCGAGACCCTCGGGCTTCGTTGTCCCTTTCTATGTTCGGCAGAAGTCAAAGAATAGTATCCTTGTCGGATAATTGTCCCTGACCGGACCCGCGCTTTGGACAATTATCGATAAATATTATATTACCAATTATCCAATTTAGATGCAATTGGCTACACGCATATAACTTACATATGTTTACAACACACGTTTTTTAAAATTTAGGTATTAGCTCAGATAAAAGAATTGTATTAATCACTTTTACTATTTTCTTTTCACAATTCCGATGCATTTTTTCAACGTGTTTGTTAAACATCATTTACTAAACTAATTCTTTTAGCCTTACATGGAAATGGAAGTCGTTTGGCCCATTTATAAAAAATTTATTCTGATCTTAAGTGTGTGTAATCAATGATGTGAGTAACTGTAGATAAATAATAACGAATTTGTTCACAGGGTGTCCTCTACGTTAGGCCCAAGCAACCTCTTTCCCGTTATCACTTCCTGATCAGTGACTTCCACTGTACCGGTTCCCTATGTTGTACAGGCTTTCCTATTTTGGTTTTTCACGGTCGAACCTTTGTCCGATACCAATTTGTAAATTGATTTACAAATACGATCGATATTTTCATACATTTTGATAATTAACTTTTGATAATAAGATTGCAGAGAGGTTAAAATATTTTATTGATTAAAATTCATCGTTCATATAAAAAATTGGGTTTTATTTCACCTTAAAATACCAAAATTACTTTCGCGCCCACCCAATACATTAATTTTTTTTATTTTCTCCATACCTACCGTTATGAAAATCAATAAAATTTCACAAATACTTACGCAGTCGAAGTTTTTTCTTCACATTTTGCACTGAAAAATTACACACCAGTACAGGGATAACATTGGAACATATTTACATGCTATACGCAGAGTAAAGTTCAATGCTATAACTATGTTAGATGGTATAGAGTAAATTTTATAATTTTTCACGATATCGACTCTGTACTCTTTCTTTTGGAAATTAAGGGGATTGTCGCTCAACGTCACCACGTGCCTCAACTATTTACTCAGGAATCATCGGAGATGTTTACACAAGTCAGAACTTTCATCCTTCTTCCCTGAGCATCTCCCCACACACAAGATGTCACTCACAGCTCGGGGAAAATGGATTGTCGTTTGTTTGGGACTGAATAATCGACATAAGGAACATAGTTCATGATACGAAG
Source organism: Lasioglossum leucozonium (assembly GCA_028454225.1). NCBI lineage: Eukaryota > Metazoa > Arthropoda > Insecta > Hymenoptera > Halictidae > Lasioglossum > Lasioglossum leucozonium. The sequence goes on from CM052222.1 coordinate 1,649,732, forward strand.
AACCCTCGGCCTTAAGTGCTCGAACTTTTGATATTGCTTCCTTCTCTAAGCTTAATTAATTGCAGCTTTACCTTTTTCATGCAGTCGCAACAAGCTAAGGAAATGATGCGCGCCAGATATACTCGAAGAACACGTATCTTTCCAGATAGCATGCGGCGTCTTAAAGACATCTTTTTTACGGCTACTTTAGGTCTGAACATCTTACGTCCCGAAAAGACTAAATTAGTTTAGTAAAGGACGTCTTTAAGACGTTTCTTCGGAGACGTCGTTTAAGCGTCTGAAAAAGACGTCTTGAAAGAGACATCTTAAAGACGTCTTTTCGAGACGCCGTTTGAACATTTGAAATAAGAAGTCTTACATATGCAGATTTCGACAATACCGATATATTGTTATAAGTATCGTTTATGAATTTTTTTTCAAATTTTAAAAAACTTGAAAACCGATTTTTATACTCAGATGAAAACCAATATTTAAAAAAAATAAAAACCGATATTTTTCGGCGTTTTCTGCGCGAAAAACTAAATTAACCTTGAAATAGTTACGCTTTATTAATTCTATAAGTCTGTTAGGGACTGAAAAAGCTTGGACGTGTCACAGGAAAAATTTTTAAGTAAGATTAACTTAATTAGTATTTCTATTACTTATTACTTCTTAGCATTAATCTTGAAATCAATGTTGGTTTCAGTCACAAGACAAATTTTTCAAAGTCTTCACAGACGTTTGAATGTGTAACATTTTCAAGAAGAAACGCGCCTTCAGTTTCTCGCTCTCTACGTCATGAAAAAAGATCTTGGAATAAAATGAACGATGGATTTTGAACGTAGAAGCTTTCAGCTTTAAAATGAGTCAAATTTTATGATCGTGTGGTCATTTTTTACGAAATTATTACTGTCTAAATATTGGCAATTTTTCGAGAATCGGGTATTTAGTGTTGAAATACTTTTTGGATCTACTGTATATGTATACATATACGCTAATGATGCAAATGGGTTAATGACATATTTCAAGGTCATTGAAATCCGTGAGGAATGCCCTATTCGGAATAATTACCTATATTTTTGTACTTTGTAATACTATTTATTAAAAATTTTAAGTGATTTTTACACTGCTGTGAACTTGGTAATAGTTCATATTTTTTTTTATAAAGAAATCATTATGCAGGTACAGGAATTATTCTACTAATATGTATCCTGTATAGTAAAATATTTTGTTTATTCTAGGAGGGTTCATGCAAATGTAATTAGTCTCGGAAATATTCATATTCACGCGTTTAATTGATTAACGTTGCGCATCTCTTGAATTTATACACATGTACGCGAATCGTTAGCTACGCAATTAACATAATTACATGTAGTAGCACGACAGTTCAAACAATCATTAACGAAGTGACAATATTCTCAGAGAATACGATGTTCAAGGTCAAGATCGCAGGCACCTCACAGAAGGAAGGATTTTGAATCGAGATTATCGCTATCTCGCCTCTTGTTTGCCTTAATCCGCGAAATTAATACCACGCGAAACCTCGAAAGGAGCTTTGGATTTCGCCAGTAATGCAGCCGTATTGGTTTCTGGTAAATCGTGAATTACTTACTCTTCATCGTTATTTTGCAAAGCACAATAAATATTTTGTTTTCAATTACGTTTCAATTTTATTATAATATCTTCAGTTGCACAGGGTGTCAAGAAATTACGTATAATATTAAGTTATGTTGTAATGAAATTCTGAATCAAGTAAGTTTATGTTACATGAACTTGAACGTCAATTTTCAAGGGAATGGTTCATTTTTTACCCATGGTTCCTTCGAGAAGTTCGTACCTCTCGGTGAGTAGAACACGCATCATAAAAAAATTTGACCTTGAAAATGTCTGTCAAGGTCAATTTTGTAGCAAACTTTTTTAATAGGTCTTCGTCGAGCCTAAGGTATAGAATCACGCTGTAACAGTTTTTACACATAATTTCTAGACACCCTGTATATATATACATTTTTGGTTGCGACAATAATAAAAATTTGAGAAACAGTAGGAACAATAAACTAGTCGCGTTACTTTATTACGCAAATTAAAAACGTATAATTCATTGCGAATAATTATTATTAGCTTGCAGATTTTATGCATTTATAACAGAATGCAGAAAATTTCTTATTTTGTATGAAGATTCGTCGCCTGGTTATTATGAATAAAAAAAATAACAATATTTTTACATGTTCATCGAAATATCTATTAATTTCGGAATACAATGAATATATGTATTTCATCACCTGACTCTCTTTATTTTTCAAAACACTTCATAACTGTTTAAAAACATCGCACAAATTAATATTTTGTACAATTATTATGATATACAGACATAATTAAAATTAATTTGAATAAAATATTATGACCACTATGAAGCGAATGTGAGCAAATTTATTAGAAAATTACTAAAATAAAATCGTATTAGAGTGCCTAACAATAAAATCATTAGAAGCGTGTCATTTGTGGCAATTTATTATGGGAGAAGTAAATGATGAATCGCTAAAAACATTTTTCAATGTATTCAAGCATGATTCGATAATCTAGACGAATTTTTGCTGTGTATTATATTTAATGGTATTTACCAGAGATGAGTATACATAAATTTATAGATGCTAATGGAGAACAATTGAGAATAATTAAGTTCATAAGACAAGATGTCTTCTTATAAGAAAGTGATTTATGCTTTTTCTCGTTTGGCCAATTCAAATGTAAATTAACGCGACACTCCTTTACGTAGAATGAACTTTATTCATGATGGACGTTTTACATTTACACCAACTATTTTGGATAATAAGCAAGACGTCTTCACTGACATGAATAATTTGCAGCTACATCTTGGTAGATTTATAACTTCAATGAATATGTAAATCACAATGAAAGAAATACATTTAAATATATCTAATAATATCTTAGATTTATTGAACTTGTGGTAGATCTTGAATAATATCTTACGTTTCTTGAACATGTGATAGATCTTGTTATAACAAATAACTTCTGCTTACTATTTTGTATAAATTACAATACAGAAATGATCATTTATGTGTATATTTGCAATCCTATTACAACCAGTTACTCTATAAGACCAACCTAGAGTAGCTAAAAATACATAAAAATATTTAAATCACTAATTTTAAAGTAAACGTCATTCATATTAGATCTGCGGGGCACAAAAAGCGTAATTATAGTATATATCCTAACAAATAAATTTATTGAATAATTTCCAATAATCGTATCGTCAGAATCTTAGTAATTGTTAATTTAAAAAATTGAAACCCTTCGTTTTGACGAGATTTGAAGACACATAAACCATTAATCCCACCATTGCGGTTTGTACCCATTGAGAAGACAAAAATCTAAATCCCCAAAAAGCGTAACACAAGAAAGAATTAGATATTCAATGACAAAATTTTTTTGGTTTTAACTATTTGTTAGTACAGCTTTTATTAATATATTTGAGAAACTTTGCTGATTGAAATGAGACCAAACATGACATAATCCGGAGCACATTGGCTTGTTTAATTCACGATTGAGTAGAGCCTCGATTATCCGAACCGCTAATATCTAATTAACACGCAATGAATGATTCGAGTTAAGGGAGTTTAATTCAGGGATGCGAATCCTAACCCGAACCCGGTTCGGGTTTCGTAACCCGAGTAACCCGCCTAACCCGGTTCGAATTCTTCTGTAACCTGGTTAGACGGGTTACTTGGGTTACGAGAACCGAACCGAATTCGGGTTAGGGTTAACCCGGTTACACAAGATTACAGTAGGATCATAAATACCATAGTTGTAACTTTTTAATGTAAATTTTCGATGAAAATTGGAAAAAAAATTAAAGAACTATATCTCGCATAAGTCTCATAAAAATCGGCTTGTACCGACTGAATATGTTCCCTTGTCAGTATGCTTTATTAGGTTTGAAGCGCTTTATTATTTTATTGCCTGCTACGGTCGCCATCCAAAATTCAAGGACTGTCCGCTCGACAGTATGCTGTTTCGAAACAAGAAATAATGCCGAAATGGGAAAGTCCGTAATAGTTAACCCTCGGAAGGGTAAGGTAAAGTATGCTGCCTCTGTCGAAACCTAAATAAATGTCGGTATTTTTCGGTTTTTGCAAAACAAGAAATTGCAATACAAGTGGGATCTCTTTTTATCCATAATATATGTACATATATTCGTATATCTTTGAATTCTGAAGTGAACTGCTAGAAGTATCTATTTTATCTCACTAGTAACCCATTCGGGAGCGGACTAACCCGATGTCTCTAGACTCTGAAACCCGCTCCGTGCGGGTTAACCCGCTTCCAAGAGGGGTTAACCGGCTCACTCTAGGCTCTAAAACCCGCTCTCTCTGTGTTAGTATGGGTTACAGAAACCTCGCTCGGTTAACCGGGTTTGGATTAGGGTTAGTCCGCGGTACGCATCCTTGAGTTTTATTTCGAGCTGTAGAGGTCTGTACAGGGTGTCACAAAATTATATGGCGCGAGCACTGCAGCACGATTCTACACCCCGATTTAGTAAAAAATGACGTAAGGAAACCCCGAAAAATTGACCTTGAATATGAAAATCAAGGTAAATGTTCCGTCGCGTAAGAACCATACACGTGGATGTCTTTCGGTTAATATTTATGGTCCGTTCGTGCCTAAAGACCGTCATAGAGGATTAAACAAACTAGGGTGATTCGACGACCAGTCGAGGCATCTGGCCTAATGTTTAGTTTTTCTACACTCTTGAAAATACAAGGTGTCATAAATTTAGTCCTTCCGAGGGACCACCCGCTACCGTTAAGTACGGTGTCGAATTACCGGGACCCGTCGTCGTCGCCCGAGTTTAGGTATCGCCCCCACTCTTCCTTCTCAGGGCCTCATTCAGAGCTACGGGAAGGAGGTCCTAATTGTCAAAAGTGTGCTGATTGGGAAATGCAACTTTCTGCAGGAACCAATCAGTGCATCTTATTTCCAGCTCGAGAAGCCTGACGAACATCGCGTTTAGACCGCGTTTGTCAGTTGAGTTTGCGCTCTAACGCCGCGCTATGACACTCTCCAGTCCGCGGGTAGACAAGACAACGCACGAGCCATGGTCTTGTCAATCATTCTTAATATTTGTAATTTGCATCGCGATAATTCATTGTCCAGCGATCAGAACATCCGATTAACGGGATCGCATCAGTCGAGATCCCTCGCGTACGGAATCGCAACATTTCATCATCTGCCGCGTATAAGGCAGGACCTGTTAGATCAGCCTTACTGATGAGTCCACTAGCAGGTCCGGGACGAAACGCTTCTTTTAACGTATTTCTTTGTCATGCGAACCGATTATTGTCTTTTGCGTTTTTTATATCATCTTATCTTTCGAACTACTTGCCCAAGATTAATTTGGCGGGCACAGATCCGGAGCATTCGCGACACACGCAGTTGCGACAAAACAGTAAAAAACACCAAAATTTTTCCAAAATCGTGTTCTACTGGTCATGAGGACCAACTTTGTGACAGGAACCATGGTCGCGACTCAACCGTTCTCTTAAAAAATATTATTCAAGTTCATATAATTTTTTAAATTCTGTTCATAATATTCTTTTATATCAGCAATAAGCTGACCCGTTGTTTCAAATGATCAGGAACATAATCCATCTAATTCTATTTTTACACGATAGATACGTTCCCGAAGAATATGTGTAGAAAGAATTTGTGTAAAAAAATAAATTGCATCTATGGAAAAATAGAAGATTGGTTCCAGTCCTAAGGAATCAGCAAAAATAATACAATAAACCATGAGTTTTCATGTTAGCAGCTTAAACAGTTTATTTCATAAAGATTGTGTAATTGGGTTATAATTCGCGCCGCGAGTATTATTAAGGCCCGCCGTGGCAAGTCGCTACTATCGATGGACGCTCGCGCGGTTTTTTTTTGCGACCCTTTTTTTTCGTTATACAGAAGCATTCTGAATGCTGAACGATATGCTTCCGATCGTCATTACATATATGTGTCGGTGTATTGTGTGTGTGTTCTATTTCTTCTCTTTAGCTTGTATATTTATAATAAAGTGTATAACTTACTCTAACCCTGCTGCGCCAACAGATTGCACATGTATCATACAAAGTAAATTATCATTTGAAAAGGAGAAAAACATGTCACTAATTCATGAATACAAATATTAGGCAAAATAATATGTGTTACAAATAAAAATATTTTATTCGTTGCCACTTTCTGACAATAATCGTATACGTTTGCATAAGACTGCAATATTATTGCTATCACTATCGACCATTATTTCAGGGGAGAGGCAGTTGTTCTGCAACTTCACCGAAATATAAATATACTCAGAAACTGCGCAGCTAATAGAAAAAAGTCATACGACATAAACTGTTGGAAATTCAATTTCCTACAAAAAAGGTCTCTTGATATTTTGCCATATCTCGCATAGTTTCCGAGATATTTGCAGTTTTATGAAAAACAAGAAATCTCCTTTACCGGCTAAACGGAGCCCATTGGATACCTGTTATACACACATTTTTTTCTTAAAATGATCCCAGGAACACAAATATAACCATCAAAGTAGGGGCCACGGTTATCGTAATCTCCCCTTGATTTTTACTGTAATCATGTGAACAAGTTGAAAATAATACATTGGAGTTTTTAATTATTTTAATCTCTCTACTGTTTTAAACTGCACCTACTCATTTTTGCTACAAATGCATGAAAACCGCCGTCTACTGATTTCATTACCTCATTATTGTGATTTGTGCTGTGATACAAGTGTCATTGGAATTGTTATTAGTGCATAGCTATGTGGTGACAAGTGTGAACAGTGATCGCGAGTGTGGAAAAATTTCATGGCATCTGTATGAAAGAATCATACGCTTTATTTATCGTTTGAACAGTGAAAGTGAGGGTCCGGATCTTTGACTCCACCCCGCATCCCTTGGGCCTCAGATTGTCGTACACCTACTATTCACTACCAGCTGTGCGGTTTGTTGACCTGACCGTACGTCCCTTATCGTTCGGCACTGTCGTATACCTGAGGCCAGCTGTGTAATTCGTCACTGAGTGGGCCAGTGACACACACTTCCAAGCAGCAAGTGGATTTACGGCTAAATAAGTGAGTTTTTACAATAAATAACTCAAAATTTCTACACCTTCACTTGTTCACTTCTTCTTCGCGGCGGACCGCTAACGCTCCAGCGAGGGGATCCGCCTGGCGCGCCGAACCATCTTTGCCATCACGCGTCTAGGTCGCGCTCTGATTGGTCAGTGTTTTTCGTTAATAACTCCTAAACGAAGCCCCGAGGGACTTTATTGCAAAGGAAAATGTTGCTTCAAATCACCCCAGGAACCCCCCATTTCCAGATGCTGTAGGAATTTTGGGACACCCTGTATAATTTATCATGCATATGCTATATAAACTTTATATGGTTTAAAGCAATAAATAAATGTAGTTGAAAATTATTTTCGACTTCTATCCATTCATTCCTATGCGGTCCAGATATCGGAGGCCTGAAAATTATTTTTTATTTCATCAAGCTATGCTCAATAAAAATTTAATTTCAACGATGTAGACGTATCATAGCAATACTAATATAAACTAATTGTTAAGGCAAAGAACCCTAGGGTGACTTTATGGTACGGTCGACCATCTGGGAGATTCTTTCAATAACGTTTTTTTAGCATCGAGCCATTACCATATTTGAATAGACCAGTCTGCAGAATAAATAATAAGATAATAAACCACACTTCGAAGGTTTCCCGAACTTATGTATAAAATCTAGCCTCCCAGGTCCGAAAGACCATATCATAAAGTCCCCCTACTGAAGGCTAAGTAGGAATTAAGCATCTGCGAAACACAAGCGGCCTAGTCACCCCCACCCTACACTGGAAATAGACCCAAGGAGGGGGTCAGTAGAGCTAAGCGTAGGGATAGTTTTTTAAGAATGAGTCAGTTCAAATCAGACCAGAGACTAGAGTCCATGCATGTTCAAAACAAAGATTCAGAGTCCACATCAGTGGTGGTCCTTCGAGTAGTTTAGACGGCACCAAGTGCAATATTCCAAAGTCCTGACATAAGTTCAGAACTTAACACTAATTGTAGATTACTCTCTAAGCAATACCGTAACATAATTATGTATTGTATAATTTGTATTGTACAGGGTGTATAAAAATTATATGTCACGAATACCGTGGAGGGATTCTATACCTCTGGATCGGTGGAGATCTGTTAAAAAAATGGATCGCAAAATTAACTTTGACCCTTTCTTTTAAGGTTAAACAATTTTTTAATTAATATTATATAAAAAACAACTTTGACGTTTCATAAACTAATTTCTTTCATATGCCTATAGGGTGTCCGAAAATGGTATAAACGTGGAGGGAATGATTCTACATGAGAAAATAAATTGATAATATGTTAGTGAAAAGTTCATTGAAAATATGAGAATAAATGTTTTTCATTTGACGCCTCGGTTTCGAGAAGTTAGTGTTTGAAAATTCAGCGAACACGCGTGCTTTTGAATCTTGAATCGTTTGACGCGTCTGTTCATGACCTACTAATTCTACTTGTTCAAAACGTTAGGCCGCGAACTTGGCGGATTTTTAAAGTCAATTTTCTCGAAAACGAGGCGTCAAACGAAGAAAATTTATTCTATATTTTCAATTTATTTTCTCATGTAGAATCATTCCCTACACGTTTATACCATGTTGGAACACCCTGTAGACGTATGGTAGAATTTAATTCACGAAACTTCAACGTCGTTTTTAAAGAGAACGGTTGACTTGAGATCCATTGATCCCTTGAGACTTTTGTTCCTTGCGATGAATACGATAACAAATTTTTTAATCTTAAAAGGAAGGGTCAAGGTCAACTTTGCGGTCCACTGTTTTAACAGATCTCCAACGATCCAGAGGTATAGAATCCCTCCATGGTGTTCGTGACGTATAATTTTTATACACCCTGTGCATGCTATATAAACCTTATATAGTTTAAGGCAATAAATAAATAAATATAAATATGGTGTTCGCGACATATAATTTTGTGCTACCCTGTACAGCTGAGCGGAAGGGAATGAAGCAAATTTTCGTCTTACAGAGGTCGTACCGTACAATTCAACGTCGTAAATTGTCGCGTTAAAATCCCTAAGCAGGATCTTTGCGGGACCTCCCGCGACGCAAAGCGAAAGAGGAATGATAACGTTCAAAGTGTTTCCGGCAGACAGCGTGAATCGCAGCGGCCGAACGTCGCGCCGCGCCGCGCCGGCGAATCTCAAAGGATTGGAGATCAAGGGAACGAGGTGGACGGAAGGCAGATTGTAAGAAGCTCGGAAGCTGGGCTGGCGTCTAATAGGGTTGTCAGGAAAAATCGAAGAAAAGGATGTACCGTGTCCTGTCCGTGTCCCCGTAACTCATCCGGGCGCGGTGACAGACAGAATAGGGAGATAAACCGATCCCGCGGAAGGTCAGACAGAGTGTTTCTCGGGGACGTTCGGAGGTCTAGCGACGCCGCGAAGCAGACAGGGGCTGTGGAGAGAAGAAAATAACCGAGACATAAGAAGTTTGGAAGTGATATGCGTGCGCGGGAGAGCCGCGTTTACTCGCGCATCACGTTGAAAGGGATTCAAAGGTATACCTCAGGGCCTCTGGCGGCGTCTAAAGGGCGAAGAGAGGATGGGCTTGTCAGTTTGCCCCTAAGCAAACTGCCCTACTGGTCGATGCCTGGCGCACGCGCCCTGGCTCGGCTCGGCTCGGCTCGCGTCAGCCTTACCTCGGCACTGACACCACTCTGAATCTCTCCTCGCGTTTGAATCGGTGATTAAACTTTCACTCCGCTCCCTTTATTTTTCTGCGCTCGCCCCTGTACCCCTGGGGGAGGGTGGGTCTGCTGGGACCCGCGCTACGCGCAGGAAGTACCTGCGACTGACGGGGGTTGTCCCTTATCATGGAATTCGATCCTTCTCCGTCAGATATTTCGCAGGACCTGGTTGTTTCGAGTTCGCGCGAAATAACGCTCCGAATCCTGGCTTCTGATCCTTCGGGGATGGCGTCTATGCATCGTACCGATTCTAAGGAGTATTGAAAAATTCATTACAGCACAGCGAATTCTTAAGTGCGACGCATTGTCAGATACGTCTACCAATCTGCGACCAATATGCCAAAACTCCTAAAACCGTTTTGTTTGTATCTAATAGACTACGGATGTTTATGCAATTTCCAATTTTTGTAGACAAATTTTCAGGTAGTGGAATTAGATAAAATCCTATTTTTAATGGGAACAGCCTTTGTAGATCCAAAACCAATAGAAATCGTACCAAATTCTATCGAATTTTGTGTTCCAGCAATTTTTTTTTAATTTTCGTAAGCCATAAATGCATAATGATCTGCAGTCTAGTAATTAATAATGTATAATTAACAGAGTCACGAATTTTATCCAGCTCTTCGCGATTCCGACCCGCTGTACGGCTGATCAATCAACTCCTGAATGGCTTGAATTTTTTCAGCGCGACGCGACGCTCCTCTTGAAGTGTCGCAGACACGTTTTGAACGTGTGAGGTCCGCCAGCAAACAGTTTATGTCAAACACACACTTGTGTCCTCAATAACGTCTCACCTCCAAACTGTTGACGCGATCTATTCAAGATTCCAATGGGTTTTGTGCCTTCAATAGTTAAAAAGTTAATAATAACACATGGCGCAATGGATGTCGATACTGTTTCCTCGCTGGTCGCTCCAGTTATTGAAAAAGCGGTTATGCAGAGTAGCACATGATGCAAAGCAAGTGTAATAAATGCATACTTGGTCTCATGTAAACAAGGACGACGTGCAGTTGTGCAATACAAAATCCGGCTACTATTTCACTGACCCTCGTTACTCAATACGAAAATGTCAAAACGTTATCCCCATCACTGCACATAAGGCCAAATCGACGATTTACGACGACAAAAATATAAAATGAGATTTTATTTGATTTTTTGATTAGAAATGCTTATGAGCAGACTGCTTAATAATTATCTTCGGAAAAGTGGCTACTTAAGATTAATTGGGGTCAAGGGTCCATATTATTCTAATTAAAACAAAAACAATTTCACACTAAATTTTTGGCGTAGTTTTATTAGTGAGATATAGTATGCAATAAGAATATTATTCTATATCCTTATTGTTATCATCATCATTTTGTACTAACCATAAAGTGAAATAGCCATCTGTGCTGTTTCAAAATGATATTTTTCAAATAAATCTTCTTTAATATAGTGTCCGCAAGATAAAATAGAAAGTGATCCCAGTTATTTGGGAAACAAGCGAAGGATGCTTAAAAAAGAATATGCCGACTACCTGTAAACAATCCGCTTTATTGATCGAAAGGGGAAAGAAGGGAACTCATTTTTTAATTTTTTATATTAGTTATAAGATATTTTTTCGAACAAGTAAAAAAAAATCGGTGTACTATTCGGAACTTTTTGTATAACTCTAGCTAAAGTAAGCATATCAATATTAGTTAAACAAAAATAGTATTTCACAGAACGTAGTATATTAACAGTATGTACAACTTACATTTGTGTTAACAATAATTGTAGATGAAAGTACATACCTAACGTTTCAATATTCATGTAGAAAACTTGACGAATTTAAATTGAAGAAAATAAGATGAACGCAATTACCTCGTGAACAATTCTGGCGCAAATAACTGATATTGGCCCTCCGAAAGATAACATCACTTTGCACATGCGCACCAACTACTGTGTAGCGTTAACAAAATGGGGTTCATAAGATATCAAAAAAATTTTTATTTTTATGTCATTTTTTTAGAGATATCAAGATGACCTTCATTTTTTAAAAATGGAACACCCAGTTTTAAACACCTACGATGACCTTTCATTATGAATTCAGTGACTACAATTCAATGTCACGGACAAAAGAAATTCGATTTTCAAAATCATTTTCGTGCAATGCCTGATGGAGCGATATATGCAACGGATGACTGCTGAAATGTTAATTTCATTGTCTTCATTAGCCGTGGGTTTCTTGCGTTTTCGCTATCTTACATCTACACTTGCAGTATTTCTAAACAATTCGTAGACGTTAATAAAAATCTGCCAAGAAGGAGAGTTTTGCTCAGGGTTCCTTTCTTCATAAAGCAATCGGGCTCACACTGTATTTTGTCTAAATTCACAGTAAATCGTTATCATATCGCATCTTTCACTCATTGAATAAGAAATAGCGGAATCGCGTTTGGAACCATACTGTTAGTAAATAAGTCGCAAAACATTCAATAACATTAAACGACCTTAACATGTTTACTACAAGTCTCACTTATGATAACAGTATTCTGCTAGTTTTCTCTGTCCGTGACATTGAATGACCTTGAATAATTTTATTCACTGAATTCGTAATGAAAGGAACTATCATTGTAGGTGTTTAAAAAAGGGTAATTCCATCTTAAAAAATGAAGATGACCTTGATATTAAAAAAAAAAATGATATAAAACCAACAATTTTTTTGGTGTCGTGTGAGCCCAATTTTACCATTCAACTTTGTCCTCAAGACATTTAATGTATCTTTGAAAACAACAAAGATATTTGATGTACAAACGTTAAGTGACTTACTCTGTATACTATGTACTATGCACATTCTCTATTTGTATAATAGAACTATGTGTCATATTTGTTTTAAATAATTTACAAAGGAAGATCGTTCACCCACAAACTCAAAAAATTATGTAAAACTTACAACAATTTGGAAATGTGGCACTTACCATTCATTCAGCAGGTCCTCTTTGATAGAATTAGTAGCATACTCCCCTGTTTGATACAAACTCAACCTACCTATACATTAGTCTTCACTTAGACGCATTTTTCTCCTCTTATAATTGACGTAGAGTTATTTCCACCAATTACTCCGGCTAATCGAACACCATTATTTTGACTTGAGTCACACGTAATGTTTCTGATTCTCGTTTCCTATTAACTAAGGAAGCAAGCAATCGAATGAGAGATGACAACTGGGAATTCTTGAAAAACCTAACTCCCTTGACGTTAAGGGGAAAGTTAAGGCGTCAATTAAGGGGAGTAATCGAAATGACGATACACAAGAAAATGCTACCTTCAAGGACCGCTCTATCTCACAAATTATTTACTTTTCAAACAGTTGTACTAATATGAAGAAGTATGTTGTTCATTTGTTACAACAGTCATGTAACTCAAAAATCTCGATTCTTGAAATTATTATAACTTTGGAACAACATTACATGGAAACTCAAGAATTGCAGCTATCCACGTCCGTGCATACGCCGTTAACTAACAAATCTCAAATATTTAACTACTAATTGTGCCACACATACACAGTGTCCAGATAATTGCATTGTATCAGCTTGCCCCAGGGTCCCCAAAGTTTTTAATACATGTGCGATCTTTAGGAAACAAATGCGTCAAGCAAAATTTGTTTATTGTTGTCGGTCTGTAAAAGATAATAAGCACCGTTCATGGGTTAACCCTGTATACTACATTTACTTTCAACATAACAATAATATAACAATATGATAATATGTAATAACGTTCTAGGGTAGGTTCGCTCGATCATATCATAGTACCAAAATGTAATATTTTTAATATAACAATTAACTAATTATCATATTTTTGGAAATATACAGGGTGTCCTAGATCACCCGTCCACCCCTATTAAAATTGTGGAGAGTTATTTTGATTGAAAACTAAAGAAATTTTAGTACCTAATTCGAGTACGCTCTAATGGTGGCAGATCGGAAGTCGTATTTTTTTAATGGGACATGGTATTTTTTATTGCATATGCAGATTGTACGCAAAAAACAATAAAAGTTTTGACTCAGACGTTTTTCTTGAAAATGCATCCATTGGACGGAAAATGAGCTCCAATGTATGAATCCACATTTTTCAAATTGAAGATATAATTTTTAATAATGAATTTGCACAAGTTAGGGGACAAACAGTAAAGGGCAATACCTTCTCTTAAATAATTTAATAAACAACTTAACAGAAGAACACAGCAATAAATGAAGCAATTCGATTGTTAAATGCTGATGCAATTCTTCGTGCTGTCGATTCCTTCCAAAACAGGATAAACCTCTGTTTTACGTAGAATGGTAGCCCACTTGAACACCAACATTAAATACTTTTTCGTTTATGTTCGGTTTTTCAAGTTACGTGAACCAATATTAGATACTTCAGTTTATTTCAATAGTTTATTTCTGTTAAGTTGTTTATTAAATTATTTAAGAGAAGGTATTGTCCTTTACTGTTTGTCCTCTAACTTGTGCAAATTCATTATTAAAAATTACATCTTTAATTTGAAAAATGTGAATTTATACATTAGAGTTCATTTTCTGTCCAATGGAGGCATTTTCAACAAAAACGTCTGAGTCAAAACTTTTATATATTCTTGCGTACAATCTGAATATGAAATAAAAAATACCAGGTCCCATTAAAAAAATACGACTTCCGGTCTGAAAATCCTATTTCCGGTTAGTCCTGGAAATTGCAACTACCACCATTCGGTAGAGTGTACTCGAATTAGTTATTAAAATTTCTTCAGTTTTCAATAAAAATCACTCTCCACAATTTTAATAGGGGTGGACGGGTGGTCTAGCGCACCCTGTATATGTTAAATTCCACGTATTTTATTGAAACTACCAATTTTATTCGTTGTATTCTCATCCAAATTTAAAAAGTAGAGAAATTAATGTTCGATATAAATATGTTATATTTAATCAGAGCATTATATTTTTAACCGGATGTGTGAATATTACACCACATAAAAATAAAAAACGAAACTAGAGGTATTGAGTTTAGAGTATATTATTTTTTACCGGATGTAGTGAATATTATACTCCATATAAATACGAAAAGAAGAAACTAGAGGTATTGAATTTAAATACTTTTTAATAAATGTATACAAGGCAACAAATACATTTCATACAACAAATACAACTAAAGACATGTTACAAATTTTTCATATTAATGTAGACTATTTTGCGTCTGGATAAAGCTTTCTGTAGTCTGATACAGTTTGCATTATAAATTGTTTTTCTTCTTCATTTCGCGATAGTACATCGTTAAATTCTTAACGTTTTAAAGACGCCGTTTGAAGTTTATAATAAGACATGTGAAAGACGTCTGTTTCGGGACATTTTATTTCAGGCGTCTTTTTCGTAACGTCCTTTTCGACATTTGAAATAAGACGTCTTTTTCGTAACGTCCTTTTCGACATTTGAAATAAGACGTCTTTTTCGGGATGTTTTAAAGACGTCTTTTTCGATACGTTTTAGACACGTTTGAAATAAGACGTAATAGCAACATCTTTTTGAGACGTTTTAAAGACGCCTTTTTAGGGACGCCGTTTAAACGTTTGAAATAACACGTCTTAAAGAGGCAGATTTCACATAGAAGTTCTCGAGTCATAATCTCTAGATTTTTACAGTACCGATATATTGTTATAAGTATCGTTTATGAATTTTTTTAGGTTTTTAAATCCGCGACGTGGTTAAAAAAACTATTTTAATTATGTGCGCGAGTACTGAAAATTTTACATAACAAACTTGTTAGGGATTCTCATGGTTCTATCCAATAAACCACTTTCCTTCACACACTAACTATAACTTTATTAATATAAATATACAGGGTGGGGCATTTAAATAGGAACACCTAAATATCTCTGTTATTATTCGTACAAAAAATCTCCACCGAATAAAGTTGTACTGTTTCAAAGGGCGAATTTGATGATGGTAAAAATTTTTTCTCAAGGTCATTTTTTACAAGATTTGAACGTCATCGATATTTTTTTTAATGGAATCATATACTTTTTTGTTCATATTCTTGTAGATAATAAAATAACAAATTCAACAACCTATCATAATGTATGATTCGGCTCATCTAATCTCAAGATGTTTACATTATTATGTTCTAGCGTTGTGGAACAGATACTGGCTAATGATTTCATACTGAAACCTATGTTTGTTATGATACGCGTCATTGACAGCAATAGCCGATGTACCGTAGATTATTCGAGTAAATATCTTATTCCTTCTTCAGTAATCCTACTCTAAACTTCGAAGTGATTACAATGCGTTATACCGTACAAGAGAACATTGATATGGTTTTCATTTATGGCAAAAGCCAGCAATACCTTAGACAAGCAGTTCGTCTATACAGTGAAAGATTTCCAGCCCGTATTTGTCCCTCAGTGCATGCATTTTCTGTTATTATAAGACAGTTTAAGCAAACCGGTTATGTGAACGCTAAGAAACACGACAGACGAAGATCGTTTATTACGAGACTTCAGTACTGCATCAATGCCAATGGCCATCATTTTGAACACGACATATGATTTCGGAACACGTAAATATCTTGAGATCAGATGAGCCGAATCATACTGTTCGGTTACGGTCTCGTAAATGACGCGGTTCACGCCTTGATGCGTCGATTTCCAAAACCGACTGTTTGCTGCCCGCCAAACTAATCTTGGACAGCCTGTTCGAAAATCGGTTGGACGTATTACCCCGATCGAGGAAAACGCGTTTCGTCCCGGACCTGTCAGAGGACTCGTCAGTAAGGCTTGACTGACAGGACCTGCCTTAAACGCGGGGAATGTGCGACGTTTTCCCAACGATTGATAACGATATGTGCAGGGAATGCGCGACGTTTTCCCAGAGATTTGGAACGATGTTGTCCGGTTGACTTTTCTGACGAGAATGGCCGAACAAAACGTGGCTCGGATAGCCGTGTTTTGTTCGTTCGTCAAGTGAACGAAACAGTTGAATTCGAACAAAAGACAAGCGATTTCGACATCGATAGTCATTTGTTTTTGCAAGGAACTTTCTTCATCGTGAAGGTAGCTCCTTCATAGTCTATGGACAATGTAGTGACGTTCATTGGGTAACGCAAGGCGATGCGTTGATTGGGTTCTGCCGAACGCTGCATTACCGGCTCAACGCACCCTTGATGACTCGTCTCCCTCCACGGTTGGCTCGAGCAACTTTCGAGTGGAGAAAGAGAGACAGAAAAAGAGAAAGCAGACGACTCTGATATTCTCCAACCAAATTCTTCGAAACCGAGGACCGTGCGTCCCGTTCGGAATTTAGTTCCTTTGCGACGAAACAGTACATTATGATAGGTTGTTGAATGTATCATTTTATTCTCTACAAGAATATGAACAAAAAAATATATGATTCCATTTAAAAAAATATCGATGACCTTCAAATCTTGCAAAAAAATGGCCTTGAGAAAAAATTATTACCATCACAAATTCGCCCTTTGAAACAGTACAACTTTGTTCTGTGGAGATTTTTTGTACGAATAATAACCGAGATATTTAGGTGTTCCCATCTAAATGTCCCACCCTGTATATATAAGTAATAACTTTCTAGATAATATACTATAAGACACGTGCGATCACGCGCTACGGTTCCATCGTTCTCTGTTCGCGCCTATTCTTTATTTCACGACGCCGCATGGCGTCACCCCTCTATCCGACCATAAGGGCGCACGCGCAAGCAGCGGTACCCTGTTCCATTTCCCTACCAAAACTGCCCATCTCTGCAAAAAAACAATACAAACAATACTGCAATCCAGAGCACCAACAGCCAAAATATTGTCACTACCGTGTAATGTAACATACACAATCTGAAAAATAAAAATTGAAATTTATAATATCCAATATCATTGCATACAATAATTATAATACCGCTCCAAGAAATATTACTTGTTGTATCTGACATTTGCTTGCACCACATTATCCAATGGATCATTTAAAATATACAAACGTAGGCCTTTCCAGTAATATAGAAAATAATCATCCCAATCTATATTTTCCACATTAAAATTAAAGAGTTTCCGATCGACCGAATTTAATTTTGACCATAGTTTTTGTACATTATCATTTCGAAAGTCCCACTGCTGCGTTGAGAAGTAACGAATTACATCACTAAATTGATGTATTTTCCTATACATATCCAGTAACCTGCAAAACGTAATATTTTTTACTTAAAATTACGATCAATTTGCTTTGTATACCCTAATTATCTTGCACAAAATATGAGACACATGTTGGATACCTACATAGGTTTCTGACCTATAAGAGGAGCGATTGTATCTCCAATAATTCCTGGTATAGTATGTAAGAAGAATGATCTAATTCGATATGAATAGGAATATTCGCTAAAAATAAATCCAGTGCGCCAAACTGCTTTCGTAGATGGGATGTGGACGCCATTCACATACGTAAAGTTTAGATAATCTCCCCAAGTTATTGGATTTTGTGCCGAAATTACTGAATTGTAAATGGGTATCTTGTCTTCATCGCAAATTATTGAATCTTGTTGCAACATCGTCACACGTTCTCTAGAAAATTATTTAAATTCGATTTAAAACAATTGTAGTTTATTAAAGGTATTCTACGAAAAATGTACAATAACTTAGTGTAGGAAGTCATATGATAATCTAGAAAGTGTTGTATACAATTGTTTTTCTATTTTTATAATCATTTAATTTCTATTTTAGAATGATGACATAGTTAAATTGTTTACGTAGTTCCAACGTCCCAAGCAGCAGCAACAATATTAGCTATAACATAGTCTGCAGGTATAAATTCTGCTTTATTTTTCTGTTTGACGTGCAATGTACGTAACAGTCCAACACCAGATCCCACAGCTATACCAGTAGCACCATACAAATTGTTTATCCATGCTCTAATTGGTTCTTCTGATGTTGATATGACAGCAGATGGTCGAACAATTGCTACTGGAAGTCCATCTCCATATTTAAGCACAGCGTTCTCCGCAGCTGCTTTAGTGAGTGTGTAATTATTGGGAGCTTTGCCGCGCAATCTACAACATCGAACAATTGTAGTTTGCCATCTCCACCTTACTGTAAATTACCTCTACCTTAATTCTTACTATTCAGTTAAGGTCTCGTAAATTACGCGATTCAAACGTTGATGCGTTGATTCCCAAAGACCGCCGTTTTGCTGCCCGCCAAACTAAACTTGGATAGCCTGTTCGAAAATCGGTTGAAAGTGTTACCACGATCGAAGAAAACGCGTTTCGTTCCGGACCTGTTAGAGGACTCGTCAGTAAGGTTTCACTAACAGTACCTGCCTTAGACGCGTGGAATGCGCGACGTTTTCCCAGAGATTTAGAAACGATGTTGTCCGGACGACTTGTCTGACAAGACAAACACGAAGCTCGAATAGCCTTGTTTATTCGGTCGTCAAGTCAACGAAAAACTTGATTTCGAAAAGAAAAGCGATTTCGACATCGATAGTCGTTGTTTTTGAAGGGAACTTCCTTCATCGTGAAGTCGAAACGCCTGCATTACCGGCTCAACGCACCCTTCATGACACGTCTTCCCCCTTGATAGGCTCGAGCAACTTCCGAGTGGAGGAAGAGAGACAGAAAGGGAGAAAGCAGACGACTCTGATATTCTCCAAATAAATTCTTCGAAACCGAGGACCGTATGTCCCGTTCGGAATTTGGTTCTTTGTGACGGAACACTTACATAGGTTCCATTGCTAGAAGTTGATCATCATTCAAACAGTTTACCAATGTTGTTAACTTATCAGCCTCTATGGTATCTTTGTAATGTATTTCTTTGACAGTACTATTACTACAATTTGAAAATGCAGTAGATACATATACAAACGCCTGTAGATGGATCAATTTGTAAGAAATTAATTTGTACATCGTGTTGTCCATTGGTCATGGCAAGTTACTATACCTTCAAGTTTGGCAGTTCTCTTGCCCAGAGTAACAAGTATTTCGTAGTCCTCACATTCGTGTGCACACCCACACGGAGTTTTTCGTTGAACCGAACAGTTGCAGCAGCATGGAAAATAATATTCGTATCCATCAACGTTGCTTTAACATTCGGTGTCATGCCAAAGTCTTTTTCAGCCGCATCACCCTCTATCATTACTATCTTGTTTAAAAAATCTGGCTGGTCCTTCCTCAGTCTATCGTAGATCTACATCCATTCAAAACATTGATTAACGTTCTGTCATTATTTTTATTCGCGCAATTATTCTACGTACAACTTCCGCGAAGTTTTCTTTAAATCGTTCCTCTGGAGACTGCCCCTTTTTCGGCCTTACCATCATGTAAAGTTTCGTAATACGTGGGCAACACCTATGAATACACATTACCAATGAGTGCTCAAAATTTCGTGCTTGTTTCACGACCAACCATCAAATCAGTAAATATGATTTTCAATAACTACGGCTTAGAAGGCTTTAACCCTTTGACTACGAAAGGCGCATATATACGCCCTCACAAGGTTTTCAATATATACGAAAGGCATATACATATACGGGGTGAATTCGATAAAGCAGGACACCTAAATATCTCCGTTACTTTTCGTTGTACAAAAAAACTTCGTAGGACAAAGTTACACTGTTTGAAGGGCCACATTTAACGGTGTAAGGGAAAAAAAATTTCAAGCTCATTTTTATGAGATTTCAAGATTATCGATGTTTTTTTAGATGGAATGATATATTTTCGTTAACGTAATGTTGTAGCTGACAAAATAACGAATTCATGCACGTAACACAATATGACCTTCAAATGACCTTCAACCCAGAAAAATGGTATAAATAAAATTCAGCGTGTAAGATTCATTTGATGTATTTCTGTTACGCCAAATGTTCAAAAATATTCCCTTTGTACGTTTTTTATTTTCGACACTACCAGTTTCACGGAATTTATTTATCAAATTGGAGTAAACGGAAACTGATGGACAATTATGATTAGGAAATCGGTCCTTGTACAACTGCACGGCTTCGCTTAAACACTGTCGACTTTCTCCATAAATGAAAATCATATCAATCTTATCTTCCTTCGAGTAACCCATTGTGAAACGTTCATCGATAAACTGATCGAGAAATCTTAGAAACTGTGGAAATCTGATAGCAAGAAGGTCTTCTGAGTAATTAGTAGTGGATAAACACGATTCTGTACGAACATATATGTTCCGCGGTATACACGGAAATAATTTTTATGGGCGATTATTGTCGTTAAGCCGGTCCTCAAGTTGCCGCGGGTCCTTGAGGGTCTCGAGGTCGAGTTCCGGGCCAGGCAATCGTCGCTCGCTCGAGACAGGGAACCATAAACCGCTGCGCACATGCGGCCCACTTGGGCATTCCTTCGTTTTGTTTCGGGGTCTCTTTATTGCTTTTTTCCGGCATGAATTTTTGGGTTTTTCCAGACGGGCTTGAGACGGAGATTTCCACCTCTACCCGGCGAGGGCTATCTTGTACGATTCCCCTTCGTCAAGTCCATCAGCAAATAGAATCGAGTTTAACAAATTCCAACCCCCCCCCCCCCGTTTTCCACCACCAAGGTGATAGAAAGAGACCTCGAGGCAGAAGCAAAAGGTCGGGTCACTCTCAAATTATTCTCAACGCAGTTAACTTCTCCGTACGATTACAGTCAATCCTTACTGTACAAATTAAGTGTTGTTTTTTAAAATATATTCTATTGTAGTTACGATACTGTTTCTGATTACTATTCTCCGTAATTAAACCTACGTGAGAAATTGTTCGGGTAGAATAAATTAGATAAGCTTGAATGAAGATTTACACTCTTCATTTTTGAACGCAACGCACTGCCGTCGTTCGAGTTTCAACCGCGAACAAAATCAGTATAGGTGAAGGTATATCATAATTGTCCTCCTGTCAACACCGAATCTGTTATTATGTTGTGTATTGCGATACATTTGAATGTATAGCAGCTCAAGGGATGTATTTTTGAACATTTGGCGTAACAGAAATACATCAAATGAATCTTACACGTTGAATTTTATTTATACCATTTTTCTGGGTTGAAGGTCATTTGAAGGTCATATTGTGTTACATGCATGGATTCTTTATTTTGTCAGCTACAACATTACGTTAACGAAAATATATCATTCCATTAAAAAAAACATCGATAACCTTGAAATTTCATAAAAATGACTTTGAATTTTTTTTCCCTTATACCGTTATATGTGGCCCTTCAAACAGTGTAACTTTGACCTACCAGGATTTTTGTACAACGAAAAGTAACGGAGATATTTAGGTGTCCTGCTTTATCGAATTCACCCCGTATATGCCTTCACAAGTTTTTCAATAGACTACGAGGCGTGTATATACGCCCTCGCAAGAGGGCGACTGACGTGCATATAACGCGCCGTCCCTATTGATGGATTAATCCGAGATTGTGTCACAGTCGAAGGGTTAATGAGGATTCAATGTTATGTGAAGTCTTAAATAGACACTTCATCAGAATACAAGTGTAATTAATATTGCATTCGACTTCCATGAATTAATACAGTACATTTATTTTGCGTAAATATCAATTATGTGTGTACACATTAAACATGTGAGAAATGTATCCGAAATCGAATCATTCTGTGCAAATACTCTGCCGATTGACGCAAAAATTTGAAGTTGATTGAAAGAAATTATGTATCTTCAGAATTTCAGAAAGAATTATTAAATAGATCTACTGTTTGAACACATTTATTATTCAAAATGATTACCTCAGCAACTTTTCGATAAGTAACTTGCCGATGAACCCTGTCCCTCCTGTTACATAGACGTTCGTGCCACCGTAAAATTCAGCGATTTCGCTTTTCACATTCCTCCCCGAATCTTCTGGTTCTAACAAGTCGAATACATTGCTCGTTTTTTGGATGCATGATGCTGTCATCTTGTTATGTGCCTGTAAATTTGATTCGCAGAATATAAGAATAATAAAACGTTTTTGATGGAAATAGATACAAAATTGTCGAAATCTTAAATCTTTAAGAGAAAGGTCAACGTTGTCACAAAAAATATTCATCTTATTAATTTTTTCTTTTTTTAGTTCAATTTTTTTTAATTTAGAAATCACCGCGAAAACTGTTTCAAAGATTTGCATCCCTGAGAATAATAAATTCGCATACATAATATGAAGAGATAAAAGAAAACAAGAAAGATAAAAGTGCGCTGGTATATGCAAGTGTCACGACCGGTGGTCCAGCCACTAGTAATAATTAACGATTTTTAATGTATCATTTTTACACGTATTATCAAACCAGTGATTGTTAAATTTTCGAACGTTGTATTGGGTTGCGAGCGATAGAATAAGAGGAAAGATGAGATACATTTCGCAGCCAACTCATAGGGTTACCAATTCATGCAATTATTTCAAAACTAAACCCCACTGTAAGTTCAGAGAAATTCAATCTATGAAGTCGTTAATTCTGATTGATCTTCATATAAGTTGTAAAACCGTTATAAAATTATAAAACCTAAGATTATTATTATAAGAGCCGTTTGTAAGATGAACTCTTCGGTGGAACGTGTGAGGAATGGTTCCTAGAACAATCGATAATCAAATAAACTGCGATGGATCGGATCGTCGCAGTGGAAGCGCTAACGCAATCACAATCAATAAACACACAGAGGCTGAAGAAAGGACCGAGGAGCAATACTTATTGTTGACAAGAAGATTGGCGAGCGCAGAATGATTCAACTGGGGACATGGCTGGAAATTGTACAACGCACATCCTGTCTGATTGCTGATGAGGAATTAATAGGAAAAGCGATTGGAACGAACCGAAGACCACAATGGAACAAAGGATTGAGCGATCTATAAAAGGAGGCAGCCCTTCATCGATAGTCAGTCATCGCCAAGTAGTCGTCAATCATTTTCAGTTCAGTCATTAGTCAGTGGTCGGTCATTTAGTAATAGATACTCAGTGATCAGTTCAGTCAGTCATTTGTGTGCATGATCAGTGCAGTTAACAGTACATCAGTTGTCGTGCACTTTTGGAATATCAGTGAAAGTGAAGTTCCGAACAATAGCAACAACTACATTCTTCAACTACCCGGACAAGGTACGGGAAGACATCTCGCCACCAGACTTGGAGCTCACACTGAAAACTACTCTCCACAGGAAAAGAAGAACTTCTACGATAAGCAATCAGAGCGAAACATCTCAACGGTAAAATCAACACTTTATTTTTAACTAATCTGTATTAATGTTTTCGGCGCTCGGGTTCGATCAATTGTTACTATTTAATAGCATGTTTGCAATAGATTTAACGACGTTTCGATCTTATTTTAGACCATTTTCAAGAAAAATAATTGCGTCTGTGAAGTAATAACGTTTTCTTTTAATATACATTATAATATAATATATATTATTATAATATAATATACATTATAATATAATATAATTATATAATATATATTATTAAATTGTGGGTTGAAAAAAGTAGATTTATTTTTAACTCCTCCTAACACTCAGTGTATCCGAAATCTATGCGAAAATATATATTGTTAATTTCAAAAACAAAACGATCTAGTTTAATAACTGCTTCAATCCGATTTGAAAACTATCCAAATAAAATCCTCAATTAACCGAACCGTAGCCGGTGCGTGCAGGTAGGTTCAAAACTGCGTTCTATTCCCAAATATATTAATTATTATTCAAAAGAGTCCACTTCGGACGTAACACAAGCAACATTTTACAGAATCAGATAGACAATTTGACCTGTTGTTTACCTATACCTGCGCAGTTTTATTTTTCTTTGTTTTATTTCATCTCGTGCCTCAGTATCTCAACTATTGGTTTCGAGCACGGTTTCCAGCTTCTTCACATGAGACAAAAAGTTGATACAATTTTCAACCTATTGTGATCATGTACGGAGTACAGTAATTCATCCATAATTGTCTAAAATATCTAAACGATAATTGTCTAGTCGCCTACCCATTCCACTGAGGGGCATACCCCGTGAGTGGCCGTGAAACTCAGTAGGCCTCGGCCGCCGAGCAATGTAACCCGATACCGGATCGGGTATATCGGTGTGAGACCAGGAGACCACTACTAATCCAATGACAAAACTTATTTATTTTTTATTATTTTTTTATGGAACTTTCACCAATATATTCGTGGCATTTTTCTGATTAAAATGATACCAAACACGATATAATTCGGATCATATATAGATATGTATATGGTCATTTATAATACAAGTTCTCTTGACCGGGACAATTCGTGAATCTTACACGGGTAAATTTCATCGGAATTATATCATATTTGGTATAATTTTCATTAGAAAAATGCCACGAATATATTGGTGGAAGTTCCATAAAAAAATAATAAAAAATAAAGAAGTATTGTCATTGGATTAGCAGTGATTCACACCGGTACACCCGACCCGATATCGGATTTCACTGCTCGGCGGCCGAGGCCTCTCGAGCTTCGGTGTCCTGTTCTACGTTCGGCAAAAGTCAACGAATAGTATCCCTCCACGATAATTGTCTTTGGCCAGACCCGTGGTATAGACAATTATGGATGAATTACTGTATTTGAATCAAATCAGTGCTAATCTCTGAGCGTGAAAACTGACGCAAATAAATCTTCTAAAATATTATTATAAAAAGTACATATAAAGGTTCAGAAAAATACATTTATTAAAAGATAACATACAAATAAACTGAAGTAAAAAAACATAAAACTAAATCACTTGTAGGCAAATTTAAGGGACCAAGGTTAATGGAGGGTGCAGCTGTTAACTAGGGGTCTTAAAGCCCATAAAACACAGCTGCACTCCGCATGGGCCCAGGTACGCCCGAAACGAAGACGGGGCAAGCGACACCCCCACACCATCGACGGCTCTTGTTCTACGACTCCTGAGGGGAAATTCTCGCTTTTCGGGGAAAAGGCCCTGATTGGGTAAGGGAAGGACAACCTCCTCAGGGGAGCAATAATAAGAGCCACAGCGCATCTCTGACGAGATCGCGCAGTACAGATTGTGTGGACGAGTTGAGCGAGATTGTTCTTTTGCATCGCGAAGTATTGAGAGTGTTAGCGTCCGTTCGGTTCTCTTAAAACGCCCTTGTCAGTTCAAATATATTTTCCCGCCCGACATTCCCTACACACTTATTACTAACTTGTCACTAAATTACTTAGTTCTCAAAAATTCTTCGCGTTTTGTTTGCAGAAAATCTTCTTAACCCGGCTACGCTTTAAAAAAAAGGCACTTAATAAGTTGTTTTGGGTCCATTTGGACCCATATCTATTTATTTAATGTTTAGCTATAAAATGTTTTTAAATTTTTTATTTATCTGTTCTTATTAACGTAAATTACATACTAATTAAAAATTACGTTCGTAAACGTAAATTACATACTAATTAAAAATTACGTTCGTAAACGTAAATTACATACGTAATTAAATTAACTTATTCGGAGTCTCTTGTACAATAAATGCAAAGCGAGGCTCTGTGCTCTTTACAAATGAATTTTGAACAGTTGCTACAATGTACATCGTATTTGTGATCTTTTTTATTGGTCTCACTGTAAAAAGTACACCGTCCTCTGACCCTTTTTTTATGGTAATGCAATATCTTCAGTTCTTGTTCGTCGCTTATTATGGTCACGAATGTGGTGACCATAATAAAAACACGTATGGACCCCAAATGGACCCCTAACGCCATACGTGTAACAATTTCTATTACAAGTATTTCAAAAATGATTTTAAATATTTTTTTTAAGTGGAAGAAAGATTTTAATAAATTATTCTCCGCCAAGAAATTTCAGATTTATCGGCCATTCCGTTTGGAAGTTACAATTGCGCAAAGAATGTTTCGGGTCCAAATGGACCCAATAAGCGTAGCCGGGTTAAGAAAAGAAACATTTGTATGTTAATGCACAATAAATGTTCAAAGTAGGACAGTATTCGTGCAAAGTGACATAAAATGGTGAAGTTAATATTCAATCAGATAAATGATATTCAAAAAAACGTTCATTATAAAGCAGAAATTTTTATTATAAAGCAGAAATGTGAAATATTTAGGTGACTGTTAAAGTTTACCTTTCTGTCGCCTTTATGAGTTGGACCACCTTCGAGAGTGAAAGACAATGTAATAGAATTGATGTGCACTCAACCACGAATAAATACGTAATGCTGAGAATTATGAATCCAATAGATTATATATACTAGCTAGAAGTCACGACCTTATAATTTCAGATTCAGAATGTCTTACGTATGTATACTGCAGTGATGGGCACCGTAGAGGCCTCTCTTTCTTTTTTTTCTAAGGTGCCCCTGAATTACTTGCTTCCGCAGCAACCTCGTTAGCTACTGAGGGGTCTCTTACAAATTAGCCCCTCATTTTTAGAATTACGTAATTTCAACAATTATACTGTACTGTGCTAAGTTTCTGCCCGAATATTAAAACTGTTATGTCAAAAATGCGATAATAAATAGAGTAAAACGATTTTTAGAACAGTTTTAATTTTTTTCAATTATCTCTATTGTGGTAAGTTGTGCTAACATTGTATTAAATTATTAACACAATCGTGTAATGAACGATATTGGATGCAAAGAAGAATTGCGTAAAGGAAAGAAAGATACGTGGAGAGTCACGGCGCGGTGTCACAGTTCAAGGACTTTCCCATACGCTGTCCTTGCGTTCGAAACTTTCATTGTTCATTACACAGGTAAATATTATTGGAATTATATCATACTTGGTAGCATTTTCATTAGAAAAATGCCAAGAATATGTTGGTGAAAGTTCCACAAAAAAAGAATAAAAAGGAAAGAAGTTTTGTCATTGGATTAGTAGCGATCTCCTATTATTTACCATAACTTTTTTCCATGTTATTTTTCTCAATTTAGCACAGTGTTAGCACAACTTACGACAATAGAGGAAATTGAAAAAAATTAAAACTGCTCTAAAAATCGTTTTACTCTATTTATTATCGCATTTTTGATATAACAGTTTTAATATTCGGGCAGAAACTTAGCACGGTTCAGTATAATTGTTGAAATTACGTAATCCTAAAAATGAGGGGCTAATTTGTAGGTGGCTCCTCCATAGCTAACGAGTTTAGTGCGAGAAGCAAGTACAGTGTTTTATCGATAAATGTCCCAAGAGTCTGGTCTATAATTGTCCCAAAACTATCCCCACTACAGCGGAGTATATACCCCGTGAGAGGCCCTGAAGCTCGAAAGGTTGTGGTCGCTGAGTAGTGTAACATAATAGGGTCCGGTATTTCGGTGTGATACCGGGAGGCCACTACTAACCCAATGACAAAATTTGGTTGATCAAAGTTCCATAAAGAATGAAGAAGTTTCGTTATTGGATTAGTTATTTTTACACTTTACCGCGGTCGAGGCTCTCGGGCTTCGTTGTCCTTTTCTATGTTCGGCAAAAATCAAAGAATAGTATCCCTGGCCGGACCCATGCTTTGGACAATTATTGATAAAACTCTGTATTACCAATTATCCAATTTCGATGCAATTGGCTACACGCATATAACTTACATAAGTTTACAAAACACGTTTTTTTAAATTTCGTTATTGGCTTAGATAAAAGAATTGTACTAATCACTTTTACCATTTTTTTCACAATTCCGACAAAATGCATTTTTTTAACATATTTGTTAGACATTATTTACTAAACTAATTTTTCTAGTATTACAGAGAAATTGAAGTCGTTTGGTCTATTTACAAAATAGTTATTCGGATCTAAAGTGTGTGTAATCAATTATCGGAGTCACTGAATGTATAGAAAAGAGTTGTTCAGAATGTTGAGTTTCACGACATATTTAGATTTTGTCAAAAATTGGTGACATGTAACCTCTTATGCACAATTATGCATAATGTTCTATTATTCCGTGTATAACATTTTGTAGATGTACTCTTCGGAAAGGTATCTTGTGAAAATAGAACACAGAGTACAGTGCAGTTTATGCGATTCTAGAATGGGAAGAGAAAGCCTGCATTATTTTTGTCCTTACACTACAATGTGACCGGATACTATCGAGCCTTGCATTCAGAAAAAGCTCATAATTTCCAACAAACTTGAAAGAAGGAAGAGACTGCCAGAGAGATCTTTCGGAGGAAACGAACTCTGGAAATACTGAATCAAGTTCTATACGCCTTCCATTGTAATCTCAGTAAAGCATGCTATTGAATCGAACATTATTGTGTGGCCGAAAGGGGATGAGAAGGAAGAGGACGAGGAAGAGTAAGAGAGAACTTTTATTCCGAACGAAGGATAATTTCGAGGGAAATGGGTTAAGATTTGCGCTGCAGCCGAACGAAACATAAACAAAGGTACGGGCATCTGTTTCGAATTGAACGACGACGAAACGTGAGTAATTTCAGGACAGTATGAACGTAAAGCACACGTCGCGTCGTCGTGCTATTATGTCCCATCTCACCTACTTTCATTTTTATCCTACCACGATTCATCACTCATGCTCCTCTATTGTAGGTCGGTTACATGGAAACATCAGTTGTAGAACTAGCCTTTGTATTCAGAAATCTGTTATTTTCACTACACTGCTAAACATCTATAAAATACCGTGCTATGGATAACATTTTCCAACAAATTTTTTACGTCTCTGTGCCTATCGAATAGGCAATTATTATAAATTTTGTAGACACTTTTCTCGTTACTTTCAGTTTTGAAGAAAAAGTTTTAAAATCATAATTTGATATAGAAAGACATCAACACAGGAGGCAGGCGTTAAAAAGGGAGAGTTCAAGAATCCAAAACACGTAGAAAAGACACCTAGTCTTAGTCCAGAGGTTCTTGAACTCTCCTACGTCCGATAGACGCGTGCGTGTGTACATGCGTGAACGCCGCGAATGTTGTGACACGGCGCGGCGCACCAAAAAAAACGATAACAGTCGCGGTAACAAACAGCGGGCGTTGAGGCCAATTACCTCAACGCCCGAAATTCAAAACGAAGTAAATCGAGAACGTTCGATCGGGAAGTCTATAAAAGGACGTGTCCGCGCCGCGGGGGGGACTTTTGCAATAAGACAGTCTCACGATACGATTTACTCCACGGCTTTATATACGGAACACGATTACGATACGATTACGAACACGGCTACGACCACGGATACGAATACGGCTTGCGAGTTATAAGTTGATTAGGCGTGCGGATCATTTGGTACTTGTATTTTCGTGTATAGTTAATTGTATTTGCGTCCCTCTTTAATAAAAGAATTAAGAATTTAAAATCCTATTCTTACATAATTGTCCCTGCGACTACCCATTCCACTGAGGGCCATACCCCGTGAGGAGCCATGCAGCTCGAGAGGCCTTGCCCGCCGTGCAGTGCAATCGGATACCGGGTCGGGAATATCGGTGTGAACCACTAGTAATCCAATGACAAAACGTTTGGCAAAAGTCAAAGAATAGTATCCCTTACGGATAATTATCCCTGGCCAGACACGTGGTTTGGACAATTATCGATAAAATACTGTATTTGTCTATAACATTTAACCTTTACGTCAGTGATGGGCAAATTTTGTCCGCCGCGGAAAAGAAGCATTTGTCGAACTTTCCCCTCCAACCTCTCTTTCGTGCAGCGTGCACGCGTGCCACAATGTTCTTGTTGACAAATAGCAGAAGTAGCATGGATTTTTGCTGGCTATGGTAAATATGCATTGCTTTACATTTTATAAATACAAATATGCATTGAAACTATGAAGTATAATGTTATCGAGCATCGTAGAAAATTTTGAAAAATATTTAAAACGGGAATTTGAAAAATGTTTGTAACGTTTCCGTTTCGTCGGTCGGTCGTTTCTCGTGGCGGTGTCTCCTCGTGCTGGAATTAGCTCGTCGGACCAGGGTCGATCGACGGCGAGGAGATCGGACGGTGCGGGATCGGTGGTGATTTTAGGTTAAAATCAACTACACGTGGATGTTGTAGTGGATGCTGTGCGTGGGAAAGAAGGAATTTTCGGACGCGAAAATTCCGTCCTTCCCAAGTGCACGCCGTAGGTGGTCGGGTCTAAAGCTTTGGTCATCGAGTTGACATTTGCCAGAACTTCGACCCGACCCGTTGCAATTCCTCAACGACGTCCCCATATGTAGCGTCTTGGGGGAGGAAACTCTCTCCTTGCATCTTCAAGGATGGAAAGTTCCTCCCCTTATTTTAACGGTTTTTGGGACGTCGTTGCAGGGTTATATAAGGCCCCCTTTACTTGAGCTGGCAGAAAGCTAGCAACATTCGTCGCGTGCATTTCGAGTGCTAAGCTATCGCGACGCTATTGTTTTCCATTATATATAATAGACATTTCGCATTAAACTATTGTTAATGCATAACACACGTGTAGTCTAACATTTATTTTATCCGCACGATATCCTAAAATGTGCTTTTTCGGCGGGTTCGCTGCTCGCGTAAACGGTGTTTGGCGGCGCAGTGACGAGATCGTGGTTGTTCAGGCCTCCCGTAGGCTTAGGCCTTTTTTAATATTAAGGCCCTCGCGCCTCACCGTACCATTATAGCAGTCCCTTCCGAGCGTGACCGTCGTAGTTGTAAAACCATGAAGCCATAAATGGCCCGCGAATTTTAATTGCCAGTTTTACTAACTATCTACATCTGTTAGCCAGATTTTCAAATCTTCCTACTTTAGCCCGTTAATATTAGCATGCCTTCCAAGGTCTACGCGCATCCTGGTTTATTGCCTGACACGGTCAACGGTCAAAGCTTAGTATACCTAGAATTTCCCTACTACCAAAAAACCCAAGAAGGGCGGAAACTTTGACCTCCCTTCCTCAATCTTGCCACCAATAGGAACATTTTGTTCACCCCCAGTTTAGTTAAGATAGAATTAAGTAGCAAGTAAGGACGCCAGAATAGCTTGCGCCGTGACGAAAAAACGTTCTCTAGACACTGTTCCGCGGTATACACGGAAACAATTTTTATGACGATTATTGTCGTTAAGCTGGTCCTCAAGTTGCCGCGGGTCCTTGAGGGTTTCGAGGTCGAGTTCCGGGCCAGGCAACCGTCGCTCGCTCGAGACAAGGAACCATAAACCGCGGCGCACATGCGGCCCACTTGGGCATTCCTTCGTTTTGTCTCGGGGTCTTTTTATTGGTTTTTCCCAGCATGGATTTTTGGGTTTTTCCAGACGGACTTGAGACGGAGATTTCCACCTCTACCCGGCGAGGGTTATCTTGTACGATTCCCCTTCCTCAAGTCCGTCAGCAAATAGAATCAAGTTTAACAAATTCCAACCACCCCCCGTTTTCCACCACCAAGGTGATTGAAGGAGACCTCGAGGCAGAAGAAAAAGGTCGTGCCACTCTCAAATCATTCTCACCGCAGTTAACTTCTCCGTACGACTACCGTCAATCATTACTGTACAAATTAAGTGTTGTTTTTTAAAATATATTTTGTTTTAGTTACGATACTGTTTCTGTTTATTATTCTCCGTAATTAAACCTACGTGAGAAATTGTTCGGGTAGAATAAGCTAGATTAGTTTCAATGAAGATTTACACCCTTCATTTTTGAACGCAACGCACTGCCGTCGTTCGAGTTTCAACCGCGAACAAAAACAGACACCTTGAAATTGTAGCACTGTCCGCAGACGAATATAGTCTTCAAGTATTTGAAGTGGTCCTTCGAGACTTAGTTTTGTTTTATTTATTGTCGGCACACACGTGCAAACGCCTACAAGAAGCTCGACTATCCTTCGGATTGCGAACGAGTATTTAACAGTGGTTATTGCGGGTGACTCGCGGGTGAACCGTGCGCGGAAACACGCGTGGTGCTACGGTCGCGAAGAGGCCGGATCGGTCGCGGTTGCGGAGATGCCGAATCGGTCGCGTTCGCGGAAAGATATCTTCGCGACGCGGGTGTCATACGGACCTGGTGCGCGGCTGAGGCCCCGAACCTCTGTCACGGGTCGGGATTTTTGGTATCCGCGTAGTCGATGGCGCATCGACAACGGGACCTCCCGTGACGGTTCTGCGGCGACGAGGAGAACGCGGCCCTCCACGGCATTGTACCCCGGATGCAAACGGGTGTCTCAGTGGCTATGTTGAGGCCAGCTTAGGACATCTGGTGATGGCATGGGCATTGCCTTACGCTCTTGGGATGCTACACTGTAGAATTTTTAGCTTTAGGTACGGAGTGGCCTTGTCACCGTAATTTGGGCTATGGCCCAGTCGTTTCCACCTCAAGGCGTAACGGCAACCCTCGAAATTGCTTAGGCCCATGCCATAAAAATAGCAGAGCCCTTTCTGCTTTGTCCTTTCTCGTGCGTGCTGATTGCCAGGGTCGCCGGATTTCCCAAGAATCAGGCCCTGGCAACGTTTTGCATTTTTTATGGGTTTTCCAGATGTCCTCGGTCCTCCAGGCTGCACTTCTGGCCCATCTTGAGCTTTCGTCGCCGTCCACCCCCTTTTTGCATTTACCAACCAGGAGACATTTCGAGTTTAGGAAGGGAGAAAAATCCAAAGATAGTGGGGAGTCCTGAGCCTTGCGTTCGGCTACACTTGGGACTTCCCTCAATTGGGTTCTAACTCTGTACATAGCACGTCGCGAATTTGTAGCTTACATTGAAAAATACAGTCCACTATTGATACTAAAAACTTTAGTTTTTTCTCAATAAAAGAGGAAGAAACCCTCCTTTCCCGTAGTTGACACTGTGTGTGTGAATCTACATCTGAGGTCCGAACGATCATTTTTGATCAACCGCGGGCAATAAACAGGCACACTGAGATCGTGGTTCCAAGAAAGGAGGATGTTGGAGGATGTTGGCGTCGGCGCGGCCAGCCTACGGAGACCAAGTGTGAGAAAATCCGGGTGAACGAGAAATACTTACAAGTAATGGCTCGGTCGCCGACGTACCCTGGATGCGACCTGGACGAGAAGCTGGAGACAAAAGAAAGTTTGGTCCTGGCCGCGGCGCCTTATATAGATCGCGGTTGGTGGTGCGGGGTGGTAGCGCGGGGTGGTATTACGCGGAAGTTCCGGTGTCGGGGTGCATCCGTTTTGGCGGATTTTTATGTCCGATTCCCGCCAAACGTGTTCGGTGGCATGGTGGTTGGGACGGTGCGGTCGGCTTGGCACGCGAGTTTTCGCGGCGCGGTAGGCGGTGCGGTACGGTCAGCTCGGTACGCCGTTCGGCATCTCTCGGTCGCGTTATTCGGCGTCGATCGGACCCGAGCTGTCAGTAACAGATGTACAGGTCTGTGATGTACAGGTCTGTTACATGTTTAAAACGAGCCACACCTTTAACGCGCCAATAACAATTATAAGTTAGACGTTTACCAATTTTATTGTGTAATTAAGTATCCGACGAAAAATCTAATGAAACCACAGAATAAGCTCCCTTTGGAAACCGTCGGAATAATTATAATAAAATGCAAATTTTATTTTAGAATAAGAATTTAAAGTTTTTATTTTTTAAAAACTATAGCACCGTATTGCAAGAGAGACTATGTTCAACAATCACTAAATTGAAATTATTTATAAGACATAAGGTGGAATAGTTAGATTTAATTTTTTTTATCAATAGTGTTGAATATTATTATATTTAATTTGAACTTCAAATTGAGGATATTATGAAATAAATTTATTTCAATAAAATTTTCCTATAACTCTTTTTGTTGGAATGTTGAACATTAAAAATGTCACTCGACAGTTTCGTCTTCCTTTCGCACCTACGAATGTTTATACATTATTGAATAATAACTGTAGAGTATACTCGTGGTCGATCAGTAGATCGTTCGAGTTGCTCGTAAACTTGCACGTGGTGTGGCGATTAACTATAAGTGACTAAACTCGAAGGACCACTTCCCTCAATGGGAAGTACAAAATTGCAAGATTCTCACAACAATACTTTATTTTCTAATGAATGTCTTTGAGAAACTCGTATATCGGTACAAGATATCTAAATGGGGTTGAAGTTACCAGTTCGACAGTCAGGAAGAATCTGCTCTGGAGCACGCAGGGCCAGGATGAGGAAAAGATGATTTTTCCCTCTCCATAATAATTTTCAACGAGTGGGGGTGTCGTTTGAAACAAGTGCTCTGTGAGCTGGCCCATGGGAGAGTCCTGGAAAATAAACTAAGGTCGGAATTCGGCGCCGGGTCGACGACCAGACGACCATCGACGACGTGTAACTATCCAGATACCCATTGTTTCGAGCTTTGTTATATTTACCGAATTGCCGCTGGTTCAAAGCAATTGAAACGCTCTAGTTTGTAATTGTGATTTTTATATCTTACATTTATAAGAATATACTTATACTTGTTGATATTATGAAGTTCAAAAGTTCTAAAAGTTCAAACTTCAATATTCACAGTTCAAAGCAAATAGTTCATAATACCGACTGGTCCAAATGCAATTGTTCAAAGTTCAAATGTGACTGTTGATGGTCCAAGAGAGACTCAATTCAAATTCTCCTGCAACTCTCTACGACAGCTCAAGAAGAGCATATTTCCTTGATAGGGGTAACAGGGGACGAATCACCAGTTCGGGACGGAATCCAAAAATTGTGCAACGCCTACCGACTTCGCGATTAAATTTTCTCACGAAGTCCTCGTAAGACATTGCACTGTTACGAGCCGAGGGTTACGCTAAGGTTTGGCGTGAGCCGAGGGCTAGAGGTTTAGGATGTGGATCGGCCAATGCTTGTTTCACCATCGGATGACCACCTAGACAGGAGGCACGTAGCTTGTGCTTAAGGGGACAGAGGACCGGCCGATGCTTGTTTCACCATCGTATAGCCGCTGTCTTTTGGATACAGTGGACCGGACGATGCTTGTTTCACCATTGGATAGCCACTATAGGTATGGTAGGATTAGCGGATTGATCGGTGCTTGTTTCACCACCGGGTAACCGCTATGGAATTAAGGTGTTGTGGGTTTCGACTCGACTCGTATGTATTTGATACACCCCGAGCGGCAAGGATGTATCGTTGCAGAATACCAACATCTGGACTTGAATAGGATAAAGAAATGTAATGTTTAGATACTGCAATGAACAATATATTCTTGATTTGCTTGGTTACAAATGTTAATGTGTCAATGCCGCGGAAATCTACTCAGTTTTTACGCACCGAGAAATGCGGGGGTGTCCTAACTGCGATCTTGTTACCGTACGTACTTTCGACTTTAAGGATGCTTTGACGAGGATAAGGCCTGGTCTTGCTCTGACTTTTCTGTGTCGTAAACGAAAGTCTACTGGCTTTACATCGCGGATGTCAGCCGATTTTGAGGAAGACCTAGGCCCCTTATATACCCCCAAAATCGGTCCTACAGAGGTGGGGGCCATATGTGGTTCTTTGTTTAATAATTTATTACTAAGGGGATATCGATAAACTGTTATCCGAAACTCTTCGTGAAAGTAAAATCTCTAAATTGGTTCCATGGACCCAGATAGCGCGCTATCTGAGACCCTTCGTGGAATCAATGTCTCTAATCATTTCGACACCCAAACAATCCGGAAGGGTCAAAAGGGTTATCACCCAAGAGGTGTCTAACCGTAACAGCACAAAGATCCTTCGTTGAAGAACCTTCCTCCGAAACTGATGTCGCCTTTCCTGAGTGTGTGAGTCTGCGATGCGTCTGTAGGAGGTGCTGTGTTGGGGTAAAAATGCAATTTCACGATGTCGACTCGATATGTTTATTGAAGGAACGGACTGATCAACTAGAAGCTAGGAAGAGACTGACTTGTTTTTCTAACGTTACAAAAACGAAGAACCTATTTCACTCCCCACCTTCGTGCACGTTTCACAAGAAGGGGAAAATTCACGAGGGTAACGGGGCACGAGTTGACCTTGTAGCGAAATTTCTACGAGGCCCAACACCCTCAACGTGCCATGTGCACCATCAGGTAGCGGGTCCTAAGCGTCTCCGCGGGATTCCCGTACCGACGACTTGGGCCTTTTAGAAACTCGAGGTTTTATGACACTTCGCGCGGGCTATTGAGACTGTCGTTAATAAAAAACCTAATGGCAACCCTACGAATGTCTTAATGACCCTGCAGGACAGTTTCCCCAAAAATAACCTCTATTGTTACACGAGTCCTAAAACCTCTGCAGCATTTGCACAGCAAATGTTAACTTTACTGTAAGCAGCGGGTCGCTACACGTCAATCGTCATTGAGTGAGGTACGGCTGGTCTGTTTTCCGGACCCGAAACAAGATTTCATTCGGACTCACATTTCAACCGTACCCAAGTCCGTAACTAATTCTAAGGGCCAAGCATTCCAATAAACAACTAAAAAATGACAGTGTTCCACTCGATCGTAGCACAGACCCAGACACGATGTCTTGACAATTCTAGAAACCCATAACAAGGGTTCCTTGTTCTAAACTAAATGCTTATGTACTGTCACGACGATTCTTTTTCCGCACTTCGCACGGCGTGGAAAACGGGAATCGCCTCCGGGTTTTTACAGGCTCTGGGACCGGGCCGTGCACGGCCGCGCGTACACGGTCCACCCGGGACAAACGCGATCTTCCGACGGTTCGAAAACAATTCTGTTACGGGCGCCAGGCACGGGAAACGTACCACGCGACACGCGAAAATAACTTCGGATTCGGGAAAGCCGAATCCGAACGTCGGAGACGCGGAAAATATGGATGTTAGAGGAACGCGACGGGCCGGGATACTCGGACACGGGAATAGCATGGACAACCTTCGCGGCAAGGCGGGTTTCACCGGGCAATAATTAACCACGTTTTAGGCTCTACTCATTTATTACTCATCTACTCTTTATACAGGAGATGCGGAGATGAAGTCGCAAGCGCGATTATTACGAGGACGCAATCGCGGAACACTACGGTATTCCGCGAGATGTTCGATGCGGTCTTCGGACTGTAACGGACGTTTCCGCGGTACTCGAAATCCCGTCGGTAGCGTGTCTAACGTGCACGTCCGACGAGAACGCGAAATTCGGCGCGCTAACGATTTTATTACACGCGAAACGAAACCATTTCCGATTCGCGATGCGCTCCCCCTCGAGGAAAACTCCCGGCAGCGAGGATGGGGACTCTCGATTTTCTCTCAAAACGCCTCAGCAAGGGCGTGAGCCGCGAACCGAGGCGAGAAGCGCCTCGGTATTCGAATTCGAAGACGAGACGAGAAGCGCCTCGTCCCTGCACGAAATTTCCAGGACCACGATGCGAAATCTATGGAAGGACCACTGTTCGATTTACCACTACAGCTCGGCAATTCCGGTTCCGAAACGTCCGGTAGTTCGGGACTTCAGTCTCGACAATATGACCCAGCAGGAACTTCGGGATTTCTCTCCTTTTGGCACTACCGGCGCGATACTATTATTTCGGCACGGTAATCTGGTTAGGCCCGTTCTTTGCGGAAGTAGGCGCGACAGTGATCCTTCGATTACCGATACGTGACGCGTCGATCCTAGTTTACCCCCACTCTTGCCGCCTGCCCCATTACCCTGTTAGCCCGTCTATCGCGTGCGACATCCTGGAGCAGAGGACAGTACTTCGGCGTGTCCTTTTCGGAAACCGTGCCTATTCGCGACATTTTCTGTTGCCCGGATCTCGCGGCTACGGGAGCATGGTACCACTGACACTACCCTCGCCAGAACCCCATTTTAGACGGGATGAGGCGGTGGTAGGACCGCGAAAAGATCTGTCGATCGCGGAAGGGGTTCTCGTCCCGCTTCGACGCCTCCGGGTTGATCGGCCCGTGTGTGGTGGTGTTCCTCCTCCTCGTTTT
>CM052222.1:1688735-1756607 GCA_028454225.1 Lasioglossum leucozonium
CTATCGACAGGACCTCCAGATACAAGCTAGACTCCGTTAGGAACTCCGTGTAGAAGCTCAACGTCGCTGCTAAGTCGATCGCGTTCACCGGTGAGACGGCGAATCGTTTCAGACTCGGGCTGACCTGTAATTGAATCCGTCAGAATGAGGATTTTACTGGCTGACTCTTCATTCTCTCGCCACTGCTCGGTTCCTTCGAAGCACAGTGCCCTTGCCAAACGCGAAATACGACTTTATGTCACCCGTATGCTGCGACGCACAGCGCAATGGTCGATAAGCACGAGAACAGGCACATACATTTAAAACGAAATTATTTTAGAAATTTTTTATTTTTATAGAATTTCATTCATTGATATCTAACATGCGTGTTTGATCAGCTTTTTCCCATTGAATTTCATTTATACCAAGAAAATTAAATAGTTGATAATTATTTTCGGCTTCTATTCAAAGACTGAAAATTATTTCTGTACAACAATGTAGATGTATCATGGCAAAACTAATATAAACTATAATAATTGTAGGTTACTCTCTAAGTCATACAGTAACATAATTATACACTGTATAATTTGTATTGTACATGCTATAAAACCGTATATGGTTTAAGGCAATAAATAAATAATAATAATAGTTGAAAATTATCTAAATTTTAACACTAAACCTACCACTGCCTGTCAAATGACCGGTTTTATATTTTTCATTTTACAATTATTGAAATTATAAAGTTACTTACATAAATTTTTTATCCAAGCACATATTGGAATAAAAATTGCACGAAATTTAAATAAATACAGTCTTGTCATTTTTATCAGCTAAAACATGTTAATCGCTTTTAATAGGTTTAGTGTTAATAATTACCAGCGATCGAAAATGACCGATTTCTGACTTTTTTAACTACGTGCCCACACTTTGAAAACCTCAAAATGTTATACAGGGTGGTTCACTTAAATGTGACCACCTAAATGTAGCCATTTTAATGCAATATAAATGGTATCACAAGGTGAATTCTTTGCAAATGTTATTTTTCTCAAAGATCAAGGTCATTTGAAGGTCTTGTTATTATACATATCTGAATGTTTTTTACGTTCAAGTACACGATGCAATAAAAAAATGCAGTTATGTATCAAAAAACACCGATGACCTTGATAACTCCGAAAAAAATTACCTAGGGGGAAAAATGTTCTTGCCAGATATTGATTCATTGGCACCATGCACATCACGTAAGAAATAGTTTTTGCATTATAATAACCTGAAGAGATATTCGGGTGGCCTTACTTAAATAGACCACATGCTATGTCAATAACCATAACGAGATGCTAAACCTGTTAGAATATAAATGTAGTATTCATAACTTTTATAAAAATTCTGAAAAACTCATCGACGTGCATTTTAATAGCTAAAATACACCTGAGTTTTTCAGAATTTTCAATTGAAGAGGATAAGAGAAATTACGAAAAAAACCTGACTTTCTTCGGCATCCTATTATTACCCCCCATGTCAACATATAGAGTTGAAAATTGCAAATTCAATTTCGTTTAGGGACATTTTTAACCCTTATCTATACAGTGGTCGAAATTTCCATAGTTCCATACTTATTTCTTAACATACTTAAAAAAAATCGAAATAACCTAACAATATATCCCATTTTACAAAAATAAAAATAAATCAAGTAAGTATATTTTTATACTTACACAGTACTCACACTGTTAAAGGTAAAGGAATATATCAGTTGGAACTATGGTAATTTCGCTGGAATTCTCAATAAAGTATCGAATATCACTGTAATAATCGAAGTTATATGCAACAATCAAGAAATTAATTGTAATCGAAGAAGTAATCACGCAGAGTCAGTCGGTAACAATGAAAAAAAAACAGGGAAATTTTTAGTGGAACTATGAAAATTTCGATCACTGTACCCTTTATCAAGTACTGAGCCGTCCTCGCTCGTACAGAGTTGAAACTTCAACATCATTTTATTAAGAAAATGGCAAATTAGCTAGCACAGCTAATAACGCGAAACTGTGATGATTATTTCATATAGAGTATCCCACATTATATTATATTAGTAATAGTAATTTCTCGTTCGCG
Source organism: Lasioglossum leucozonium (assembly GCA_028454225.1). Taxonomy (NCBI): domain Eukaryota; kingdom Metazoa; phylum Arthropoda; class Insecta; order Hymenoptera; family Halictidae; genus Lasioglossum; species Lasioglossum leucozonium. The sequence goes on from CM052222.1 coordinate 1,690,821, forward strand.
GTAACCCATGTTTAAATCATATGGCCTGCCGAGAAATTACCCAGCCACCTGGTGAGTCAATTCATTTGAGTTAACTACTTGGGTCAAAACGAATTAGATAGCCCGCCAAGTTGCTGCACGCGCAAAGTGCGGTTTACCTAACGTTATGCCATTGTGTTTCAGCCGAGTGACTTATACAATTTCTGATGTTGGCCATAATGTGATCATTGGGATATGTCATAAGTGACAGTTGTATAAGCCATGCTGATCTAAACATAGAAGCATGCATATTGCAATGTTTCTCACAATATATTCTCGGTAAATTTATAAAGAAAATATTTTTATCTGTACGTATAGTGGATCCAAGAAGTATTTCGACACTAAATACCCGATTCTTGAAAAATTGCCAATATTTGAACAATAATAATTTCGTAAAAATGACCACACATTCATCAAATTTGACTCATTTTAAAGCTGAAAGCCTCTACGTTCAAATTCCATCGTTCATTTTATTCCAAGATCTTTTTTCATGATGTAAGGAGCGAGAAATTGAAGACGCGTCTCTTATTGAAAAGGTTACACACTCAAACGTCTGTGAAGACTTTGGAAAATTTTTCTTGTGTCTGAAACCAACATAGATTTCAAGATTGAAACATTCTCTTTACAACGACACCTTAAAAATTAATGTACGATTTTTTTTAACCGTTTCAATGAGCTTCGAATGTGAGCTTTGCCGACAATTTTACACTAGAGGGTTATACACGACCGAATTCGTTCCTCATTGTTGTTGCATAAAACAGTGAAAAAAATCGTACATCAATTTTTATGGTGTTGTTGTAACGAGGAAACATCAATCTTGAAATCTATGTCAGTTTCAGTCACAAGAAAAATTTTTCAAAGTCTTCACAGACGTTTGAATGTGTAACATTTTCAATACGAAACTCGTCTTCAGTTTCTCGCTCGCTACATCATGATAAAAGATCTTGATATAAAATGAACGATGGATTTTGAACGTAGAAGCTTTCAGTTTTAAAATGAGTCAAATTTTATGATCGTGTATCATTTCTTACGAAATTATTACTGTTTAAATATTAACAATTTTTCGAGAATCGAGCATTTAGTGTTGAAATACTTCTTGGATCCACTGTAGATCATGCATTGATCTAAGACTTAGATTCTAAGTCAAACTAAGGGTTGCAAATTTATTTCACGGTTTATAAATTTTAAAACGTTGATCTATCAAGCGTTATTTATTATGATCGTATTCCACCTTTGAAATAATTTTTTTAATTCATGCTTCCCCTAATAGCATTTATGGTTGGCATTTTGTTGGGCCTTCGCTGGAAAATTGGTCGGGCAACCGTTAGAAATGTCGTCTTTTTTTGCAGTTGGGCTGTTCGGTTACGGTCTCGTAAATGACGCGGTTCACGCCTTGATGCGTCGATTCCCAAAACCGCCGGTTTGCTGCCCGCCAAACTAATCTTGGACAGCCTGTTCGAAAATCGGTTGAACGTATTACCACGATCGAAGAAAACGCGTTTCGTCCCGGACCTGTCAGAGGACTCGTCAGTAAGGCTTGACTGACAGGACCTGCCTTAAACGCGGGGAATGCGCGACGTTTTCCCAGAGATTGATAACGATGTATGCAGGGAATGCGCGACGTTTTCCCAGAGATTTGGAACGATGTTGTCCGGTCGACTTTTCTGACGAGAATGGCCGAACAAAACGTGGCTCGGATAGCCGTGTTTTGTTCGTTCGTCAAGTGAACGAAACACTTGAATTCGAACAAAAGACAAGCGATTTCGACATCGATAGTCATTTGTTTCTGCAGGGAATTTTCTTCATCGTGAAGCGAGCTCCTTCATAGTCTATGGACAATGTAGTGACGTTCATTGGGTAACGCAAGGCGATGCGTTGATTGGGTTCTGCCGAATGCTGCATTACCGGCTCAACGCACCCTTGATGACTCGTCTCCCTCCACGGTTGGCTCGAGCAACTTTCGAGTGGAGAGAGAGAGACAGAAAAAGAGAAAGCAGACGACTCTAATATTCTCCAACCAAATTCTTCGAAACCGAGGACCGTGTGTCCCGTTCGGAATTTAGTTCCTTCGCGACGAAACATGGGCCAACGACCATGGCAAATGTTGGGCCAACGTCACTATAATACCGCCAACTGTGCCTGCTAAGATATTATTCAGATCTCCTTTACGGTTGTTTTTACAGTATATCATAAATAATATATAAACAATGTATTTGAAAAACTAATGAAATCTAAGTAATGAAAAACTAATTTAAAGACACGTGGGACTTAAACTTGGATCGCCTGTGTATTACACTGATGCCCTACCGCCGAACCTACAGAGGTGTCTTCTGCATTGATGCTATGATCTGGGTTAGTAGATGTGTCAACAAATTTAAATCAAAATATCTAAGAAACGAAGACCCATTCTGAAGAAATCCGAAAAGGTTTTCTTATACTACATGAGCAGTACCCTTTGCCTTTTCCTTGGAAAATGTAAAAATTAAAGAAATAAATAAATTCCAAGGCTTCACACAATAAAACATTGGTGGATCAACCATCATGCAAAAATAACAAATTGTGAGTATATTCAGAAATATGAAAAGAAGTCAATTTGGACTATAACATGTTTTTGGTTGCAGCAATATTTAAATGTTGGCAGATTTTCGTTGGGTCAATGTAATATTATCGTTGTAAATTTCACGTTAATTAACCAACTATAATAACTGTAGGCCCAACGTTGGATATTCGTTGGCAAACTGACATAATTTTCCATCGTAGGCCCTATGTTAGGGATCTGTAGGCAAAACCACTAATCATATCCCAACCAACTCTCAACCGTTAGCCACCGTTGGCCAACCATAAATGCTACTAGGATCAAGAAATCTTTAAATTTTATTTTAATATCAATTGTTATGTAGCGGCACACGGTTGGCGACCGTAATAACTATTAAAACTATCCCCTTGCAGATGTCAAGGAATACGTTGTAAAACCTTTCCTGACAGCGGCAAGGCCCGAAAAATGATTTTATTCTTTTACTATTTTCACGTGCATACCTTACCGCCAGATGCACCGCCAGCCGTGTACCGTTACAGGACTACCCGGTCGCGGGAGTTTCCTTTCCCCGCCGAACAGGGGGTAGACCTTGAACCTATTGGAGCTCAACTCTGACTTGGCCAAAAGGAATAAGGTTCACCCCCACGCAACGCCTTTTTCCGTTGCATAGTATAAATACTAGACATTACACTAGGGCCCGGCCAGTATTCTCTGATACCGTGTATACCACATCGTCATATAGCAAATAAATGTACTAGTGCAAGAACTCTATCATTTATTTCACCTACGATACCTACAGTTATAATAAGATGAGGATCAAAAATAAAGTTCAGTGTAATATTTGTATTTTCAATCGAAGGTAATTTTAAATGTAATATTATACACAGGGTGTCCTAAAAATGTCGGAGAACTTTGGCAGGCGTGGTTCCCTCGGTAATTTGAAATAACTTTTTTCTTTGCGAAAATGTTCTCCGAGATTTTGTTAAGGAGTTATTAAAAAAGAATACGGGCCAATTAGAGCGCGGCTACAGCGGACAGACTCTAGTGTATCTAACGGCAACACGACGGTCAGCTAGACCTGTCGCCGAGCCGGAATGCGTTCACTATAGCCGCGCTCTGATTGGTCCGTGTTTTTCATTAATAACTCCTTAACAAAACCGCGGGGAACATTTTCGCAAAGGAAAAAGTGACTTCGAATGATCTCAGGGACCTCTCCTTTCCAGGGAGCACAACATTTTTGAGACACTCTGTATGGTGTAATTTATAATTTTTGATAATGTCATAGAAATTTTGCAGGAAGAGAAAAATATTATTGAGTTTGAAATGTAATATTTTTAATCAGCATAACTCGTTTCGTCTAGCAGAAATAATTTTGTGTACGTTAATACGTTGCTTTATTATTTTACAAGAGCTGTCGACCAGCAGTGTATTCGAAGAGCATTGGGAGAGCTAAGTGTCAAAACAGTTCAAAATACCGGTGACATTTTCATACATTCAGTCATGCAACACCTTTTTCTCAAGGCTGAGCTGATTTCATTTTAACTGACATTATGCAGCCAATATCTGAATCTACATTATCGTATTACTGTCAATGTTGAGATGGGGTAAAGAACGTGTTGGATGCCGCCGCTATGTACCGGCAATGGTCTGGTACTTAGAATTTGACGTATACATGAGTTGCGTTACAACCTCAGCTGAACCACAGACGGGATATAGGGGAAAAGACCGATCACCATATAAGCTTTCATGTCTTCCAATCTGAAACACTGCTATCGTTGAAAATCATTATTTTTCAATGTCCTCTATTTATAGGGTGAGTCACTTAACCACCTACATTTACTCGTAACTTATTCGTTGCAAAAAAATAGGTTTCAAACAAAAGTAGTTTTATATCAAATCAGACGTCTAATGTGATCGTAGGTTGTTTGATGTCTTGATATTTTATCGGGATGTAATGATCTTGAATTTTCGTATTTTAACGCGTGGTATTTGAATATATGATTCGAAAGGGTATCAAACGTTGAATACAAATGTATTAAGGTGTACAGTGTAAACAAAAAGTAAGAGTAGACAAACACATGCTTCGTGTTTGTTTACTCAGCATTTGATACTCTTTCAAATCTGTTATTCAAAATTTTTAGTTAACACAGCTTATTTACACGAAAATGTTAACATTAATTTCAAGTATTTACTAAATAATCTATGTACTATAAGAGTGTACAGTACTTAGCATACTGTACTATACAGGGTGTCTCGAATTTAAATGGCAAAACTTCAGGAGTGTGTAGGGGACCGAAAAACTAAGAAAAAAAGTTTTTTAGAGATTTGCTCGTTTTTGCTTCGTTCTGGAGAAAATTTCAAAAAAGAAACAGAACAAGTTTTCAGTTTTGTACTAATTTATTTACATTTTATTTGCGTGATCATCTATTTAATGTAGATATTGTTCAAAATGTTGCCCTCTTTCAGCAATACAAGCATTACATCTAGCACTGACTTGATAAATTGCAGCTAAACATTGTTCTGGTTAATTTCTCTCTTGAATTGATTGGCACCGAATAAATCTGAAGCTATTCACTCCAAAATATCTGATTAACTGACTAAAGACTGATTAAGGAATCATAGAAGAAAGCAAGAGTGTAAACAAACGAAAGAATGTAAAGGATAACATCAAGTGTTTACATATCTCACTGTCATAACTCACACAACAATGTTAAAACAATCACGAATACAAATGTATACAACAACTCAACAGCGCAACTGACAACGAGGGATTGAATTTTTGCGATTTTGTCCAAAACGAAGCAAAAACGAGCAAATCTCTAAAAGACTTTTTGTCTTAGTTTTTCGGTCCCCTACGCGCTCCTGAAGTTTTGCCATTTAAATTCGGGACACCCTGTAGAGTCTATATCGAAAAGATTGTTGGAGATTATAAGAATAAAGATGGCTGTACATACTGTCAATAATCTCGAAAAATACTTCTCATGAAGTAAACAATAACACTGTCCGGGTTATTAACACTGACCGTTTATTTTATTGTCTCTGTCCCAAATCCTGCTTAGGTACAAATTTTACAAATCTACACGCAGCACCATAACTTTAAGTACTATCCCATCATAAAAAAAACTCAAGTAATAGATTTAGGCCCACATCTGTTTTTTACAACATACCATCCCTTAGGACAACCTTGCTCCGTCATTTTCTTCGCTACCACCACCTTCACCTTTCCCTCTCTTCAACTATTGTCTCCCACCACTCATTTTATCAACCCCAAAAAACCCACCTAACAACCTTCAAGATTTTTTTTCGATAGTCAGATATTTCTCAACCACCGCATGATTTAGCTCGTTTGAATTCTGAATCTATTTGCGTTCAAAAGCAAAGCAAGAACTATGACATATATATGGTTGACGTTCTATGATTGGTTGATCGATATCGATCAATGGACAAACAGGCAAGAATTGGCGGCAAATTTGAAAACGCAATATACCTTAATTACTACTGTATTATAAAACACAATATTTAAACAATATAACACACTATATAGAAATATGACCCATTAACAAATGAAACTTTTATAATAATGAAACAATAAAAATATTTATTTTCACCATAATGTAAACCAAGTTCTTGCAAACACCAAACGTAAACTAGGTCCTTGCAACAACAAAATTTACATACAGTAAGGAGCATAACTGAACCATTAACCACAAGTTTTATGTAAATCATTATTTATTCCTAGGAATATAGAAGAGTAATAAAAAATCAACATTATAACTATTTTTATCATAGTTAGAGGTAACTGAAGAAATTTTTTTGAATAATTAATGTCTCCTCGTTTAGCCATGACAAAAAAATATATTGACTCGGTTTTGCACCACGTCCAATATTTGGCAATATTTAATATATTATTTATTTTTAATATTTCATCCACAACCCTTTTGCTTGTAACACTGCACTAATTCGCTTTGGCATACTTTCTACTAATTTTTTGCAATAATCCGGAGATATTTGTTCCCACTGTTCTTGAATTCTATTATACAAATCTGTGATTGAAGTTGGTTGAGAGTCATATGAATCCCGAAGCCGTCTTTTTAGTAAACCTCATAGATTCTCTATGGGATTGAGGTCGGGACTCTGTACAGGCCAATGCAGAACAAAAAATTTTTTAGTACTGAGCCAATTTTTTACACTTTTAGCAGTGTGCTTAGGGTCTCGGTCGTGCATGAAAATTACATTTTTTTCTGTAAAAGGCATATTTTCAACAGCATCTATAAGATGATCTTATAAAATATCCTTGTACATGTATTGATTCATGATGCCATTAATTCGATGCAGTGATCCAACAGCAAATGCTGTTAGGCACCCCCAGAACATTAGAGATCCGCCTCCATGCTTTAACGTTTGTTTCACATGTCGTGGTTTAAGTCGTTCGTTTTTACGAATCCAGCACCAAGACATGCCATCTAAACAAATTCTGTTAATTTTGCTCTCGTCGGACCAAATAACCCGTTCCCAGTAAGTAGTTGTCCAGTTTCGATATTTTTTAGCAAATTCGAAACGAAGTTTAGTATTTTATTTCGATAACATTGGCTTCTTCTTTTTCTTCATGCTTCTAATATCACTTCGTTCGAGGGTTCTTCGTGCTGTTCACTGACTTATTTGTATATTCGTATCTTCTTTTAATAATTTTGCAGCCATATTGGCACTTGAAGCTTCACCAGATGTGACAAACCGTATAATCCTTCGTTCATCCTGCGGTGATAATTTTTTTGGTCTTCCTCCAACATTTAATAATATAGCTTTACAGTATTTTTTTCTTATTCTCTGCACCGTCGATTGACTAACACTGCAATTTTTCGCGGTCTCACGCGTTGACGAGCCGTTATTCAAAAGAGAAATGACTTTTTTTAAACAATTTTGAGCAATTGATTTCATATTTATTCTTACTTCACTTGGGTGCTCTTCCGTTTGACTGATTGCGAAGAACTGAGTGTTAAGATGTAGAATATTTTGTAAATATACATACCAAGGTGCTAGACGTAAACATACGACTAGAACATTCCATGTAAATATTTCTTTTACGGACCGGTGCAAAACCGAGTCAATCTATTTCTTTTGTCATTGCTAAACGAGGAGACATTAATTATTGAAAAAATTTTCGTCAGTTATCTCTAACTATGATAAAAATAGTTATAATGATGATTTTTTGTTATTCTTCTATATTCCTAGCAGTAAATAATGATTTACACAAAACCTGTGATTATTGGTTCAGTTATGCTTCTTACTGTATGTGTATATACTGTAAATACTTGAAACAAAAATTATATATTTTGTGAAAATTCAAAAACAAAAAAACTTTTCTTTAATAAATTAGGTAGAATCTATAGTATATTGGAAACATTACTGTCTGAGTAATGTCGCGTAATAGTCATGAATCTTAGGTGTTTCATATCTAAGATTAACGCTTTGTTGTTTAATCATATGAATAGTTTCCAATAATAATCTACGTTGCAAGTTAGATTCCCTGTCAACAATTTTCACATTATCAAAATCAAATGTATGGTCAAATTCTAATGAGTGTTTAGTCAATGCAGTGTGTTTTGCCTGCGAAAGAAAAATATTGCGTTTATGCTCAGCCATACGTGTATCTAAATGCCTAGATGTCTGCCCAATATATGTCAAATTACATCCTTTACATAGTATCTCATAAACCACATTACAATTTTTTGACAGAGGTAATTTGTCTTTAATGGGTGGGAACCATTTCTTCAAGTAAGATGGTATATTGAAGATGGTATGAATACCCACTTTTTAAAAAATTCTTTGGATGTCAAAACGTAAGAAACATGTTTAAATAATTACACATTTGTTGTTTTAAAAATGATCGAACCTTGCGCCGATATTATTTATTTTATATTGTAGACAAATATTGAATGTAGCCTGAATAGGCGCGGAACAGCAGATTTAAAGCTGAATAATACGGAAGGTCGATTGTGTTCACTTTTTATTTATTCGATTGTGTTAATTAATGCTGTTCCGCACCTATTCAGGCTACATTCAATATTTGCCTGTAATATTGTAACAAAGCGTTTATAAACAATCTTGATATAACATTTTTTTTCTTATTTTCACTTCTAGATCATGCTCCTAAAATCTTGCCGGGAAAGTAGGAAACACCCTGTATAGGCTCATTAATTCGCAACACACTAGTAATTCAAAGCTACGAAATAATCTACATATTTTTCTTATGTCTGACTTTGTACGACCGTGGAAGTCATTGTGTTGCATATGAGTGATTCGTATCCCCCACATTTTCATATGACATTCAGAAACATACAGGGTGTCCAGGAATGGAACGATATCCCTGTATTTGCAGATGGCTCACAGCATGTCCAACTATATGCCAAAATTTCGTTTTAGTAAAAGTCCCACCATTTTTGAGATACTGATTTTTTAATTTTTTTTGCGAAAAATTTGACTTTCATCAGTTTATTTTATGCCATTTCTACAAATGATGACTTTTTTGATCCCTGTTTTTTTTTTTAACTAACGCGAGGTACATTTCTTTCTTAAGATGTTAAGAAAACATCAAAAAAATCTTTGTGCAAAAATTGTATGCAAATTTATTGAAACGGCCGACTTTATAGCGTATGGTGTAAAAATAATGTACTAAGTAGACCGTGCCAATTATTTCAAAAAGTTACTTAGTTACTGCCAATTTTAAAATGGTATAATTGCTTAACATTCCTTTAAAAATTATTTTTTTATGGAACATAACACAAAGTCACCTAATAAGGAAATAATTATTTCCCTTACGGGGTAGGTAGAGCATCCGACCATTAAGGCCGTTTGACGCCACTTAAGTCATAAATTTGTAATTTTAAAAGAAATGTTAAACATTGGCACGGTCGCTTAGTACATTATTTTTACACCATAGACTATCAAAGTCAGCCGTTTCAATAAATTTGCATACAATTTTTACACAAAGATTTTTTTTTGAGGTTTTCTTAACATTTTAAGAAAGAAAAGTACCCCTTGCGTTAGATGAGTACATCATCCATGAGTAATTAAAAAAAACAGGGTTCAAAAAAGTCATCATTTGTAGAAATATCATAAAATAAACTGGTCAAAGTCAAATTCGCAGTCATTTTCGCAAAAAAAATTAAAAAATCAATATCTCAAAAATGGTGGGACTTTTACTAAAACGAAATTTTGGAATATAGTTGGACATGGTGTGAGCCATTCGCAAATACAGGGATATTGTTCCATTCCTAGACACCCTCTGTATAAGGCAACTGTACCGATTACTGCGGTATCTTGCTGCGATCGTAATTTATTTTAATGTTATTCCTAATGTATTATTAAATAATATGTGTAAGCATTTTATGAAAGAAGTATGTGTTCTAAATACAAAAAAAATGGTGGCAGTCAAAACCTAATGCAACACATAAAATATTAAAAAATAAACTCGATAAAATTTTGTACCCATTACTGTGGATTAAAATTCGAAATATGTACACGAGCTTATGGAAACAAACTACCTACGTATCTAGGCATTAATTTAAATAAATCCTGAGTACAGTAGCAAATCATTTTTTTATTTATTACATTTTAAATGAATAAACATTTTATTAATTGTAACACCATAGCATAATATCGTGTAAATAACTAGATACATTCTTTTAACAAATATTTGAGTAATATTTATTATCTTCGGATTCAAGTTGTTTTAAATTAAGAACATCGTGGAGTTTACAACATTTCACAATTGCATTTACAATGTAAATTCTTTGCCCTTCCTAATTCTTCTCCCTTTATTTTATTTCTTAAAATTTCCATTGTTTCTTTGTTTAAGTTTTCAGTTCCCTAAGTAGATTTCTTTCGTGCAGTTTACTTTACTTTGCTTTTTATGTTTGTTACAGGTTTTTTAGAGACATGCCCAGTGATTTTTGTGCCTCAGTAATGACCTCCTCCTTCACTTTAATGTACGTAATGCTGAGGGCTTAATTTTTTTATTAAAATGGCAAGAAAATGTTCTTTTTATATTTTTATAGTATCGAAGTTGGTGTATCTAAACAATAATAAATCTTTCCTCCAAGCAATTTATAGCAATATAAAGAATGCGCAATCATTTGAACAACAGTCCTTTGGTGGTCGAGATAGAAGAAAAATGGTCTTATTTTTACCATTTGTAATCATGTTTTTATCCTCAGATCATAAAAATATGAGAATGAATGACAATTTTATTTGGCTCGTCAGCGAAAATACAATCTCATTGAATTGTACAAATTTATTCACGGAAAAATATTTATCATTACGTTTTTTAATCTCATTGGGAAAAAAATACCGTGGTAAAATGTACGCCGCAGTAATAGGTACATTTAGCCTAGCATTCGATTAGAAAAATTGTAGGTCGCCTTCGTTTCTCGAAAAACAATGTAAACATAAAAAATTGTCATAACATGTATATCCTCGCCGTAGAAAAATCACATAAATCACGTTATTGTTAGCATTTTAACCGTGCTCCGCTTAATCGACAAGCTAATCGATCCCCGATAAAAGTGTACCCCTCGTTTCCTGTGTCGTTTTCGAATTGTTCACGTTTGATCGGTGCTGCGTACGCAGACTTTTGCGAGTGACTTTGTGCAAACGCATCTGGTCCCGCAGCAGTGTAGCAAGTAATTTCGATACGCACCAAGCAGCGAATGATAATTTCCAGAGTGAACCACGCGTTACACGTGTGCTCGAGGTAAAAGAGCACGGGGTACGAGTCGACGTCGTCCTTGTTCCAAGTCGATTCCGATCGCAACAATTCCGCATGCCGTTGATTGTTTCTCGAGCGTTTCGTTGTCGTGTGACTCTTCAGGCAGAAACAGAGAACCGAGAGGCAGATGAAAAGTATTGAAACACAGGCTATACACTTCGCCGTGACGGATGAGTATGGCTCGTCAAAAAGAGCCCAGATCCTTGGCCGTAGTTTCTGCCATCTCGATAAGGTCCCTCTGTTGTATTCCTCCTCGTAACCAAAAAGCCGTGCGATTTCCTCGTCGCTTAGCTTCTCGCCTTCTACGTCGAGCTTGTCGAGTATTGCCAGCGTGGCCTTGGTATCCCTGTAGATGCTGTAAGTACTCCAACAGCACGGTTCCACCTGGAACAGGTAGACAGTTTTAGAAGAATCGTCGCACAGTCAAAGGGCACAGCAGCTGCTAAAATTATTAACCCATTTGTGCATCATAAGTGTCAGGAGATTTGGAATAATAAGTGTTCCGTCGCACAGGAACAGTACACGTGGGTTTCTTTCGGATAATATTTATGGTGCGTTCGTGACTAAAAATCTTCCTCGAAGACTAAGTAAATTAGGGTTATTCGGCGACCATTCGAGACATTGCCAGATGTCTAGTTTTTTGTATATCTTAAAGGACAATGTACCCTGTATACATATACGCTTCGGTGATAGTGACCAGGAAAATTGAGCGTATATATACGCGAATGATGCAAATGGGTTAAGGTTTTTGCAACATGAGAGTCAGTCAACTGTAAGTCGGACTTTTCCTCTAATTTTCTATCTCACCGGATGTTTTGTCGCGACTTCGCGCATCGCGAATATTCCGGATCTGTGCCCGCCAAGTTAATCTTGAGCAAGTAGTTCAAATGATAAGTTGATATACAAGACGCAAAAGACAATAATTGATTCGCATGACAAAAAAATACGTTAAACGAAGCGTTTCGTCCCGGACCTGCTAGTGGACTCATCAGTAAGGCTGATCTAGCAGGTCCTGCCTTATACGCGCGCAGATGATGAAATGTGTGATTCCGTACGCGAGAGATCTCGACTAATGCGATCCCGTTAGTCGGATGGTTTGATCGCTCGACAACGAATTATCGCGATACAATTACAAATATTAAGAATAATTGACAAGACAACGGCTTGTGCGTTGTCTTGTCTACCCGCGGTCTGGAGAGTGTCGCAGCGCGGCGTTAGAGCGTAAACTCAACTGACGAACGCGGTCTCAACGCGATGTTCGTCAGGCTTCTCGAGCAGGAAATAAAATGCACTGATTGGTTCCGGCAGAAAGTTGCATTTCCCAATCAGCATACTTTTGACAATGAGGACCTCCTTCGCGTAGCTCTGAATGAGGCCCTGGGAAGGAGGAGTGGAGCGATACCTAAACTCGGGCGACGACGGGTCCCGGTAATTCAACACCGTACTTAACGGTCGCGGATGATCCCTCGGAAGGACTAAATTTATGACACTTTCAAGAGTGTAGAAAAACTAAACATTAGGCCACATGCCTCGACTGGTCGTCGAGTGACCCTAGTTTGTTTAATTCGCTATGACGATCTTTAGGCACGAACGGACCATAAATATTGACCGAAAGACATCCACGTATATTGTTCTTACGCGACGGAACACCGGAACTTTTTAAAAATATCAGTTTGGTACGAAAATTATGGTTCTTCTACAATAAAAACGAGTAGCAGAACGTTATGACTTTAGATGACCTTGAATGACCTCGAATGAGAATATCGTTGAAATGTCACGAGAACGGCTAGAAATCGATCAAAAATGTATGATACCGAAAAAAAACTAAGTTGAAACCAAACAACTTTTGTCTCAAACATTTTTTCCTCTTTAAAAAAATGGTTATTCAGGTAGCTTGTCTTAGGTGCCTCACCCGTTCGCGTTTTTTCCAAATCCTTTGTATTCTATTTCTTGTGCAAATATTGTGTATTTTTTTCTTCTTCTTCTTCTTATTATTATTACTATTATTGTAATATTATTGTAATATTGTAATTTCTTATGTAACTTCTTATTGTAATATTCCTTGCATTGATTTTGCGATACCACAGCCAGGTTTGCCATGCATATTTATATATCTAGGTACATATCTTCCAAGCCATTCAGGGGCGACAAAGCTAGAGAACGAAAACAGTCTGTGGTTCCTAAAGCTCTAGCTCCCTGGATAGCAGCGATGATAAGGGCTCGGATTCGCGACCACTCACACCGCTGTACGTGCCAGCTATGCAATGGCTGAGAACAAGGACACGCTATAGCCATAGCTCGGCCAATCCAAATCGACCAGCGAAAATTCGCCTAAAATCTTTTCCAGAAACTATGCGGTGTGTATTTTCCTTTTATTTCTGAAACTTCGATGGAGGTTTATTTCTGCTTACATAGATGTATTTACATGTGCATTGTACACGAGTGTTTAAATAATATCTTATTATCTCTAAAAATAGAAAAAGAACAAATATAAAAAAATTCATAACAAAAGAAAATTTTTTTAAAATTATTAAAACGATAAGTATTTCTGTTTACAGTATTTTTATTCGAAAATAAAAATAATATTGATTTAGTTTGAATAATAGCAATGTCAATTTCGATATTTCTTTATTTAAAGTTTTACAAAAGAAATAATTCTCAAAATAATATGCTGAAAATAATTTATATATAATAAATTAACAGAATGTTTGAAATAATATTTTAAATAATGTTATTTCAGAAGTGCCCAGGTCTGTACACATTGAACGAAATATTGTTTAACATTAATAGAAAACATCAGCAACAGTATGTTTGTCATCGTTCTAGTAATCTGTGTTGAATTTTTTTGTAAATTCGTTTTGAAGCTTGTACAAATGATAAGTCAAAAATTGAAACTCACTCGAACTTTGGTTATATTAAATTTAATGTAATTCGTATGTCAGGAGGCTAATAAGTGGACGGCAGATTTTTATGCATTTATTATTCAAGCAGTGAATGGAATTATAAATGTAAATAAACGAAACATGCATTTAATAAAACATATTACATGCAACACAAACGATTTTCAATCAACGAATGACTTTTCTAAACAAAACGCTGCTTCATGAACACTCATTGCTTTATTTAACGCAAATGATAGAAATGTCGAAGCATGGTTGGAGAAGCTGAGAGGAAAGAGAAAAGAAAACAGAAATCTAGCCAATAACAAATAAAGTCAGGGAAGGGGGAAGGGTGCAATAAATTTAGGGTAGGAATAGAGTAGGATAGAGTAGGAATGAGTGGGACAGAGAGAGAGAGTAAGAGAGAGAGAGAGAGAAAGAAAGAGAGAGAGAGACAGAGTAAAGGAATGACGAATGGGTGGATAAGTTAGATATGTAAGAATAGGATATTGTAAACCAAGTCAAATTTCTTAGCTGTAAGGCTGAAATAAAGAATTATTATTATTATTTAACGCAAATGAAATTCACTTCATACATTTTTGTCTCTCACTCATTATGTTTCTTCCTTATTCTCACCACTATAGTATATTCGAACATATGCCAGATAGTTTCGAACAATTTACAAGTACTTTGGTAAATGGAAGTAATACTTGTAAGTATATTCGAATTTTGTTCGAACAAATTCGAAACTTTCATGAATATCGTATCAGAAATTCTTTGATTTTTCTAATCACTATTTTTTTTTACTTTTAAAATCAATTCTGCTGTCCTTCAATGCATAATTTATATTATATAATTTATATAATTTAATACAACATGTATAACTATAATTTCAAAATGTCACCGAAATATCAGAGGCCTGAAAATTATTTTTGATTTCATTAAACTATACTCAATAAAAATTTAATGTAAACTAATTGTAGGTTACTCTCTAAGTCATTCTGTAACATAATTATATTGTATATTATATTGTATATTATATTGTATATTATATTGTCTACTTTGTATTGTACATGCTATATAAACCTTATATGGTTTAAGGCAATAAATCTGTTGGAAATTATGAGAGAGGTAAAGCAGCAAATCCGCGTAAGCTTAGCGAAGATACTATTAAAAATGTTTATGATCATATTCAAAATTTTCCTGCTAATGTATCTCATTACACACGTGAACACAATCCAAACCGACAGTATCTAAATGAAAAACTCAATATTCGGAAAATGTATATGTTGTATAAAGAAAAATGCTCTGAATTAAACATACTGCCAGTGAAAGAGCACATGTATCGACATATATTTAATACGCGTTTTAATCTACATTTTAAAGCACTGCGGAAAGATACATGCAAGAGATGTGATGAATATAAAATTAAACTAGATGCAGTAAGTAGAGATCAAGAAGCTATAAAAAAAGCTTGAAGATCAATATGAGTTACATTTACGAAAAGCAGAAGTAGCACGTAATTCTATGGAAGAGGATATAGAAAATGCAAAGTGTTCAAATAATATTGATGTATGTAGTATCGATTTACAGAAAGCATTACCATTTCTAATATTAACAGTTTCTGATGCGTATTATAAGAGAAATATGTATTGTCATAATCGCGGTATTTACGACTTACGTAAAAATAAAGGATACTTTTATGTTTTAAATTGCTGGTAATAAAGATAAGATAATTATTTATAGTAATTCTTGTACTGGACAAAATCGTAATGTAAAAATAGCTTTGTCTCTGTTAAAATTAGTGCAAAGTGATGATATTGCAGCGGAGGTTCTAGAACAGAAATTTTTAATATCAGGACATTCGTTTTTACCGAATGATTCAGATTTTAGATGTGTTGAATCTGCAGCACGCCATATTCCCTCCAATTCTCCATGCATTTTTTGAAGCATTAAAGACCAGTACAATTGAAGAGACTGGTGAAGAATCTAGCAACGAATAAATTTCTTTAAAACATAGTATATAGCAAACTTGTAGTGCATTAAAAATAACATTTGTGTGACTTATGATTATTAATACACAAAAAAGTGGTATCACAATTCACTACAATAATGGCACTTCATTATTCGTTACGTTACTGTTTGTTTACTATTGGAAAAAATATGCATATTATTTTAAGTTATAATGGCATGATTACTATTCTTTCGCTTTATGTTACAATAAAGTTACATTGTGCATTTAATTTTTTAAAAAGGGACTTAATTCACTTGTCAACTAAGGGGCTCATATTGCACTTGATCCCATCCCTACTCACCACGCATATCTAGTAATATCCGCACATTTATGAAGAAATTTGTCTGCATACGTGAAATATCAAACAGTGAGGGATTAGAAAAATCAAAATATAGGGTTACATTGTTGTCAGTGTAAAAGAACTATTAGGGGATTAAATGAATTTTTATTTAACTCTTGCTTTCCACAGTCGCTGCTGAACATTTTTATTTTGCATAAAGATCCGCAGTCTTCTAACGAGTCTGAACAGTGTAAGAGACGGTTTGATACAAAGACAAGGTGACAACGTTCGTCTCCTTTGTTATATATTTGTTTTCAATAGTGAAAATTGGATAAACAAATTTAGTCCTGTCGCCGGGTGTGTCGCCTCCATCACATATACCTTTTGAACGTATAAGCACGCTCTGGTTCCTGTTCAGTGTCAGTCAAAACGTCGAAGTTTTCGGATGTACGGTTCAAATAGCATGCTTTATCGAGTTTTCACTACGGAAAATGTTCCTCAAATATAGATTCATCCTTCTGTGCACGCTCTAGAACGTGATAAATGTACAGTGGATTCAAGAAGTATTTCAACACTAAATACCCGATTCTCGAAAAATTGCCAATATCACTGTTCAACAAATTTCAACTTTCTTTGTCGTTTCGATTCCCATTATGCGGTCCTTCTAAAGTTTCTTGCACCGAATCCGAATCTGCCCTTAATTTTTCTCCTAGGCGCACAGTTTTTGAGTTTGATTTTGAAAAAAAACATATTTATATATTTTTATTTTTCAACTTTAAACAAATATGGTGAGGTTATTGTAAAAGATATTGAATTGTTCTTGGCAGCAACAGATTCTGTAAACCTTCCTGAATACAGCGATATGCAATATTAATACATTATGTATGTTTAAACGTATGTAAACAATCGTTAAAGATGGAGAGACACAACTTTTGCACCAATTTTTGAGGATACTTTTCAGTTTATCTTCAAAAATAAGGGTCCAGCGAAAATCGGACTATACCACGGGAGAGAGCAGACTTTTATCTTGTAACGATCACGCTTGACGCGAGACAACTCGCCCCCTGAACGCCGTAGGTGAGCGAGCGCAAACACGCTAGCGGCGACCGATAGGTGGCTACCGCGACTTCGCGAATGCCCGCAGGTAGAATGTAATCGGGGCCGTATAAATACGGCTCGCAGACATCGTCAAATCGTTCTGAGCTGAGAGCATAGTTACGAGTGGCAGTACCACGAATGCACACCGCTGCAGTAACGAACGCATCCTCTACACATCCACCATACTTTGTCCAAGGCCCGAGTTTCGCAAGAAACCGGGAGACCCTCCGCGAGATACGCAAGTATCCGCTGGCCCCATTTGCCGCGGGGTTTCCTTGCCCGAGACGCGCAAGCTTTCGGGATCCCACTGGCCCGAGTTTCGCAAGAAACCGGGAGTCCACATCGCTCAGCCGCGGAAACTGCGAGCAGCCACCTTCCTCGCTCACACTAATTGCCGCGCTCACGCCGCCCCATGTAGCAATTGCGTCTCTAGCATAATCAGTACGAAAGCCATAAGAATAGTGTTAGCCAGTAAGTAGTTAACTAAATAAGCCGTTAAGTAATAAGCCGTTCGTACCCCTTCGCAGTGATTGCGTCTCAGCCGCCGCCGCCGTCACTCGTAAACTCATCGTCATCCGCGGTCATTGACCGAACATCCATTGTTCTGCGCTGTTTCGCGTTCATAACATTCGTCGTACCTAGTATTATACGCTCTCATTGAACATCGACGAGGCGTACGGCCAACAATAAAGCATATTCGTTACTAAAACTAGGACTACTCATTCGTGGCTCGGAAGGACCCTGTACAGCCGACTGAGTCGGCACTCTCCCAACCGGCAACCGTTACAAATGGCGCCCGAACAAGTTCTTTAAGCAGGGAGAATAACGAATGAGTACGAGCTGGATATATCGCCATTGTAAAACAGAATTAGCGGAAGAAGCCCGCCAGGAAGGCATACCTCAGGTCGGAACGTGAAACGAGCTCCGAGCTCGGGTCGCCGCATACATCCGGACCACGATGGACAAGACACCGAACCCCTCCAACCCCGCTCCCTGTCAAGTCCAGCCGATCATGGAACGGGTCCGCCGCTGGGGCACTCACTACGACGGAGGAAAAGGGGCGCAAGACTTCCTCCAGGACCTCCATAGAGGTTTCAAAGTGAAACCAGAGGAAATCCTACCCTGCCTAGCCGAGGTATTCAGAGGGGATGCTCTCCAATGGTATTGGAATAAGTACCAAAAGTGGAAGACCTGGAACGATTTCCTCCAGGTATTCCATAAAAACTTCCTACCCCGTAGCCGCATAATCGATCTAGAGGACAGAATCCGAGACCGACTACAAAAGCCAGGAGAAAACACTCGAACCTACGCCAGGGATCTCGGGACCATGTTGCGCCGACACGGAGGATTCACCGAGGAACAACAGCTAGAAAGGACGTACTGGAACCTGTAACCGGAGCTCAAGAAATTTATCCGGCGAACAGAGATCGAGTCGACAAACGATCTTCTCGAGCGAACCGACGAACTAGAAGAAGTGCTCACGGAGGAAAAACGCCAGCGAAGGTCCCTACTGTCCACCAGCGACAGCACACCACAAGCATACGCCAGGAGCACAGTTAATAGTGCCTCTGAAATCACATACGATCGGTCAACGTGCTGCTGGAGATGCGGACAACAGTGGCACCAGCGGCTGGAATGCCGGAGACCAGCAAAACTCTTTTGCGCCTACTGCGGCACGGCCGGGACAACCACCGTTAGATGTACCTGCAATCCCGTAACGGGAAACGGAAACAGAGTCGGCGGCCGAAGCACCAGCCGACCGAACAACGGAGTGCCTCCACAGAACTAGGCCCGGACACACGCATATTCACGCCCGTAACAGCCCATGGCCGATGCTTCCAGGCACTGCTGGACACAGGAGCGACACGCTTCTACATCCGGCAAGACGTGGCCGAGTGGTGTCGACAACAAGTGGTCTTTGCTGCTTGAGCCGGGTTACCCCGAGCTACTGCCGTACCTCGAACTTCAGTTCATACCGGCATACTTAGCATAGGTGGCTGATGGACTGCCCTTTTTATCGAGATCACTGCGCAAGGGATTACAGCACGTAGATGGTTTGTGTGCTTGGAAAAACCCCTCGTTCACCACTTAAGGATCATCACAAGGGTAGACCGGTCCGATACATTGTATCGGGAACAACTCGCTTAGTCGCTCCATCGAGTTTACAGACACTCGTCATCGATGCATCCGACAGTGGCAGCAGTAGTAGAGACAGTGGTACAAGTACAAGTACAGGTAGACTAGTATGAGTAGTGGATTGAGAGATAGTACTACATGTCTGCCACGCCGCATACACCGGTGACTTTCTACAAACGTCCGAAGGAGCGTTTCCAGCGGAGGCCACGAGGAGGCGGAGTTGCCAGCTCAATTGAGCTCCGATCTCTAACAGGCTTCGGCAACGGCGTGGTAACCGTTATTGGGCCTATTACACCCTACGATCACCATACCCAGATGTTGAGGTATTGCCTGCGTGTGATCGTCAGGGTTGTGGTGTCGACAACAAGGAGCAAAGATCACACCAACCGAGGCATCCGTCCGAGCGGCAGACGGAACCGTGGTCGGATTAAGCGAAGAAATAGAAATTATCGCCGACCTCTGCGGGGACACGCTCGCAATCACGTGCCCAGTAGTGCCATCACTCGCATAAGCCATGATGATAGGGGTTGACGCGCTGAGTGCACTAGGCACGTCCATTACCGTTGGAACTCAGAAATGGCCCCTCCAGGAATAAATCAACACGATCGACGCAGAAGGGCTCGTTCAATGCACACCGGAACAGAACCAGCAACTACAGAAACTCCTAAACGTCGAGCTGCCAAAATTCGTCAAAATACAGGGAACAACACAAAAATGTATAATGACCAGACCAACGGATACTTGGGGACCGCCAAGATAATAGCAAGTCTTATTCAGCGATATCACTGGCCACGGATGCGACAGGACGCGGCAAAACACGTGCGCCGTTGCCAGAATTGCCTAAAGTACAAGGCAATGCAACAAGCACTGGCGGGGCTGTTCCTGACCGCATCCGCGTAGAATGTTGGCGCCGACCTGACCATTTGTTTCTCGACGTTGCCCCTGCTGTGGTCCCTGTTGTCGCTGCTGGTTTTGGCCGCGCTATCCTCGGCAGTTTTTGCTTGGCCCATATTCCCGGTTCCGCCGGCGTGGGCTCGCTGTTTGTCCCTGGCCTGGCTGGTGTTGGTTTGGGCCCTGGCCCCATCGGCATTGGTGGTGACGTGGTGCTTCTCCCTGGTACCGCTAGTGATGATGACAGCGGCAAGAGTGGTAGTAGCTCCGGTTATCCTTCGAAGCTCGCGATGAGCTCCTCCAACTCCTGTAGCCTTTTCCCCATGCTGTTCTCCGGGGGTATTGGTGGAGCTGGTGGCTTGGCGGTGAGCTTCGTCTCAGTGGCGGTGTTGCCCGTTCTTTCTGCCTGCCTGCAGGTTGTTGCCATAGAGTGGCCCTGTCGAATGGCTGCCGCCGTCTTCTCCTCGGCCGTCAGTGGTCGGATGGACCGTATGGTTGCCCGGCCTGGTGTTGATTCCAGCGCTTGTTGGTTTTTCCGTAGGGGTGGTCGGACTCTGGTTGGTGGGCCGTCAGGTTGATTTGGCTACAATGATTGTGGCTTCCATTGCCCTGTTGGCCTTTCATGGCCTTAGCGGGATCGCTGCTTGTTTGCTCTCGTGGTGTCTTTTTGACATTTTTGAGCTTTTCTTGGTCCGTTCGTTTAGGGTTATTAGTACCCGGGCGCGCATATTTCTGCTTGCTGGAAACCGGTTCGGCGGAGTGGCTCTTTGATGGTCGCGAGTCGCGTTTGGGAGTCGCGGTCATGTTCGTTGTCGCTCGTATACCCGGCTGGCTCGTTATCGGCTTCTCCTTACGCGTCCTCGCACTGTTTTAGATCTCGAATGTATACGCGGTGACGTGGCCCTTTGCCGGCTTGTATGAGTACTATGGTCGGACCCAGAATCTCGCGTATTTTGAACGGCCCCGAAAATTTTGGAGCCAGCTTGGCGCAGAAACCGTTGGCGGCCACCGATAGCGGGTGCTCTCTTCGCATTACGTCATTGCCGATTTTTGGTTTCCATGTCCGGCGGCGAAGGTTGTAATGCCGACGCTGAGTTTCTGTTGCCTGGACCTGAGTGGCGCGTGCGAGTTGGTAGGCGACGGGGAGGCTGTTGATTGCTTCTTCTCGGTTTTCATAATCCCTTTTGGTGGCGTCTTCCCCGAGGTGATCGGTTGGTGGTCGGTTTGTTCCGTGCGTCGCAAGTTCCCTGCCGTACGTTAAAATGGCGGGGGTCATCCCGATGGCTCCGTGTCTTGCTGTGTTGTATGCAAAAATGACCGTGGCGATGGTTTTGTCCCAGGCTCTGTGGTTATCTGTCGCGAAATGTGCCACCATGGTTTTCAGGACTCGATTTGTCCTCTCTACCGGATTGCACTGCGGTGTGTACGGTGGCGTTCTGCAGTGCTCTATGCCGTCCTACTCGACTAGAGACCGGAATTTACGGCTCTCGAATTGTCGTCCGTTGTCTGTAATGACTATGCGTGGGCATCCATGGCGCAAAATAACGAGTTCCTCGACAATCCGGTTGATGAGAAAGGACGGCCACCACTGCCACCGAGACGAAGCCCACCGCCAAGCCACCAGACCCACCAATTCCCCAGCACAGTGTTGAGGAAGGGCTACAGGAGTTGAAGGAGCTCATCGCGAGCTTGGAAGGAAAAAAGGAGCTACTACCACCCTTGGATGGATATTGGTCCGGATGAACGCGGAAGGAGTGCAGTACTTGGGGTACAAGCGCCGCGAGTGAACAGCGGACAGTTACATGCACGGTTAGGAGTAAGTTAACACATTAGTAGGTTAAGGCGCTAGAACGGTAGCATGGTGTGCACACACACCACTAGGTCAACCGTATACGTACATGGGGATTGCAAGGACAGAACAAATCATGCCGCACTAATGCAAAGTCAAGACTTCTTAGTAGTCACAATCACTAGATAAAAGATAAATCTAGGGCGCGATCTTCGCCAAATGGCCCAATTTTTACGTTTTCGGGGCGTAAATTGCATTATTCGACAGAATGTAGCCCTCGTAGCTCTATGAAACGTATTACTCGAAAGCTCTTAATGTAGCGCCGCCACATTGCTTCTCGCGGTTCCGCTACATGCTGTCGAATAATGCAATTTAAGCCCCGAAAACGTAAAAATTGGGCCATTTGGCGGAGATCGCGCCCTAGATTTATCTTTTATCTAGCGATTGTGACTACTAAGAAGTCTTGACTTTGCATTAGTGAGGCATGATTTGCGGCCTCCCGGATCCTTGCAATCAACATGTACGTATACGGTTCACCTAGTGGTGTGTGTGCACACAATGCTACCGTTCCAGCGCCTTCAGATGTTCATTTAGGATTAAGGTAGTGTTAAGTTAGGTTAGGTAAGATAAATCGACAATACGCAGGGGAAAGTCTCGCGCCCCGAAGTAAGGGGGGGATTGCAGACTATTGTTAGAACTTGATAACAGAAGCGGAAACATCTCATAAACGTCAGTCAAAAAGAAAAAAGTGTTGCGACGCAGCCGCTTACCCCAACCGTCTTATTGTTCCTCAAAAATACATAGTTTTTAACGGCAGACCAAGCGCGCGAATTTGACCACCATGTGGTCCCCTAAAACGGTTCCTGCAGACCCGTCTAGGGACGGGGCCTTTCCAAGCCCCTCAATTATAAGAATTTACCTGCCTACATTTATGGTGTAGCGACAATAGATTCTCGAAGCCATGGGACATAATTAGTTAATTTCTTACCATTTTCTATCTTGGGCCTGACCCATCTGCTTACCAGCCCTCATCGTTTCATTCATCGAGTCTTTTTATTGCCAACATGCTTGCTAAGTCCGAAGCGCCTCAGGAGTTTATTGCCTGCTACGCTCATCGTCCGAAAACTGCAGAATTTCACATTCAAAAACACCCTCACACCCTTCGGTACCTGCGGTACCTAGGAGTGAAGGCAAAGGCGTTACCATTGGCTTTCACCATTCTCCAATCACCACTCGTTAACATATTTTTCCACCCCTCCTCCTAGTTCATATCCTCCTCGAGCGGAGAAAAAATAAAAACCGGCAGATCGCATCTAACTTCGAAGCATTGATCATCGCGAGATCGAAGCATTTTCAAATTCCGCAAAACCGTGCCGTACATCATTGTCATACACCGAGCGCGATTGTGTCTCTTGAACTTTAAAATCGAATAAAGCACTTGTAAGCAAACTTATCGTTTTCAATCAGATTCGACCTTCGTTAGTTCGAAATCGGATCGGAGCCAAACACGGTACCAGACCACGTTTGAGCTCAACAAAAAGTTTTAGGTATGTTTTGTATAAAATAATTTATAAAGAATAAATATACTAACAGAATGAGAATATTGTAATAAATAATAAATAACAATAATAAATATAATATTTAAATAAGCTGCCATAATTACGCGATTGAAAGAACTGAATCGCCGTTACTATCCCGTCGAACGACCGCGCTACTGGCCGAGCACCACTGGCGACAACTCAGGTCGGGCGAAAATATTTTGCTTTCTGGTTCCTTAAAAACGTCAACGTCGCAAACTTTAAAGGGGGCTTCTTAAAAATAAAAGTCTGCTCTATCCCGTAGTATAGTCCGATTTTACACTGGACCCTTATTTTTTAAGATAAACTGAAAAATATCGTGCACGACAGAGACGAAACGCGTCTCCGGCCGCGGCTCAATCTGTTGACACTGACAATTGGTACTGTGTAAGAATGAGAAAGAAACATAACGAATGAGAGACAAAATGTATAAAATGAATTACGAAA
The DNA here is from genome assembly GCA_028454225.1 of Lasioglossum leucozonium. Lineage (NCBI taxonomy): Eukaryota > Metazoa > Arthropoda > Insecta > Hymenoptera > Halictidae > Lasioglossum > Lasioglossum leucozonium. The sequence goes on from CM052222.1 coordinate 1,715,250, forward strand.
TGAGTGTGCATGAACGAGTGTGCAATGGATAAAAGAAGAATGTTTTTTGTTCAAAAGATTTGCCAGTCGTTATTTACATGTTAAAGAATGAACATCATTTCTATTCGTTGTTATATTAAATATTATATTTTTAAATCGATCCATTGCTTGTACAGGTACAATCGGTATGATAGTTTTTGCACGTTCGCTGTTGTAGTATTAATGAAAACTGAAAATTTCTTCTTTTCAATTATAAAGCATACATTGATAATCAAATAATCGCTACAACCTTGTAAACTATCTACTGTTATGTTGTCAATTCATACAGCAAATGAATTTAAATAGAAAATAAAAGATTGCGATCAAAAAATGAGAAAAAAATATTTGTTATCGACTGACAACAAGAGCTAAATAACCTTAATATTTGACACACGAGTGTCTAAATGTAATTATTATACAGCGGATCTTTATGCAAAATAAAAATTGTCTGCATCGATTGCAAGAAATGGAAATCAAATTGAATGTTATTTCTTCCCTTAACGGTTTTAATACAGAAGAAATCATATATATTGACAACTTCAATTTTTTGAATTTTCCAATAATTTTGAATTTCATTTACTTAATTTTCCTATAAATGCATAAAAATCCGCTGTCTAGTAATTATTCTAGTCAATTAGTAAATAAAATTATATTTAAAGACGACACGAAAGTAATGAATAAAATTCTTTTCACTGTCAATATAATAGTAACATCGAAATGGTGATGCTGTCTGTGAAAACAGCTCTCTATAAAATATGTTTGTTAATAATTGTTTATTTACAAGATTAATTTACAGAAGAAAATCCAACGTTTCACAGAACTGCAGTTTTTGTAAAATCAGAGCTTGATTCCATGAAAAAGCGTGTTGTCAAAGGTAATACGAAGCTGACTTTGTTATGAATTTTTTAAATGGTTCTACAATTTCCGTAAAACTGTGAAGCATGAACAAAATTTAATCCTGTCAGCGGCGTGGCCGATTGACGGAAATCAAGTATTTAGAAACGATTAACCTCGGTACACAATGGTGGACAGAAATGGCAGGTTTCGAGGAGCCAGCGCTAAATGGCGTAGAGGCCATATGACAGCAATGCCTTCTTCTTTTTATTTTTTAATCATCACGTTGATCGTTCCGTCATGAAAAAATGCGAGCCTACGTATGAACGTCAACAGAAATAAAATAACGTTATTGCATACCCTATCTGTTACTCACGTTTACTATAAATATTAGAGCAACCGAAAAGTAATCAAAATTTCTTCGATGAGCTTCACACTTAGTTTTTGTCGAAGGACTTTTTTAAAAAGGTAATCGAACAACTGCCCTTACGCTGGCAAAGAATTTTAGAAAATGATGGAAATTGTTTTGTTGATTAGTATTTAAGATTTCTTTAATAAATAAATGTTTTTCGCCAGCAAAATAAAATTTTGATTACTCTTTGTACAATCAGTGGATCGATTTATAAATATAATATTTAATATAACAACGAATAGAAATGATGTTCATTCTTTGACATGTAAATAACGACTGGCAAATCCTTTGAACAAATAACATTCTTCTTTTATCCATTGCACACTCGTTCATACACACTCATTTCGTAATTCACTTTATACATTTTGTCTCTCACTCGGTATGTTTCTTTCTCATTCTCACATACTCTTCGATCCACCTAATATTATATTTCCTTTCGTTCGTAGGGGATGAAAAGAAAACATTTCGTGAATGTTGCACCCTAATAATTAATTAAATACGGTATTAAACACAGGGAATCCTACGTAACTGTTGTCATGATTTTTCAGATACTTCCGGTAGCCAGATACGAAAATGTTTGGAACAAAATTAATTAGGTTTTAGACGTTTTTAGCTACAAAATGCAATACAAAAATATTTTATTTATATCGATCGTAAATTGTTGATAAAAACTGTATTAATGTTATCAGCGCACGGGTTCGATCAATTGTTATTTTTTTTTTTCATTGCAATTGTATATTCTGTGTCAGACCAATCCTTGAGCACCTCCACCGTTTCCAATCCAAACAGTCTTGACATTGACGCAAAAAAACTATTATTTGTTGTGGAAGTTTCGCCATCCATGATAAATATTTTATTTATATCGATCGTAAACTATTGATAAAAACTGTATTAATGTTATCAGCGCACGGGTGCGATCAATTGTTATAACATTAATACAGTTTTTAGCAATAGAAAAAAATTGAAAAAAGAAATTTGCTCATGAAAAATGAAGGTCACCTTCATAAGGTGAGTAGTACATAATATTATTGCTGATGGTAAGGCGAGTTCAACGGCCTAGTATACTATGACCTTGACGTGACCTTAACAGTAATGTCTTAACAGTAAGGCGGGCTCGAGTTGTTGATATTTCTTTTGCGAGACCAATTATTTTATTTACTGCTGCAGCATACGCACCATTATTTGCTGATCATATAATTTTAGTTTAATTTTCTTTCACATATTTTTCAGTTCAATATTGATCCCACTCGTCTTGGGCCGAACATAAATTGCTCATAATTCAAACTGAGTGCTAAGAAATTAGAATTTAAACAAGACTTTTGTAATTCTTAATCAAGATGGACCCCACTCATCCGAATTGAGGATTCATAAATATTAATGACGGTTCTGTACAATGGTTCTGCCATGAAACATCGATTAGTGACTTTGCCCTTATGCTCATCTTTATGAAAGATTCTGTGGGGATAAGAATTTACATAAATAGCAGCGGTTTAATTATTACAATCACGATAGTATTATTAGTGTAGAACATGGTATAAAGTTTTTGGCGCTACGGTTCGATCAATTACAACAATATAATAGTTATTTTTATGAAATCTTCAAACATTAACGGTTCGGGTTTGAATCTGCTAACGTCATTGTTGTAATTGATCGAACCGTAGCGCCGAAAACATTATACCATGTTTATTAAAACAATTTACAATCGACAAAACGTTAACATTTATTAGTGTAGAACCTTGTAAGCATTGTATGTATACAGGGTGTTACTACTATCGCGACGCACGATTTTCCACCAACTGCAGCCATCTGCCAAAAGAAAGTTTAGAACAAGAGTTAAAGGGTATCTACACAATAGATATTAGTAAAAAAATTTCGAAAACAGTGTGTTTTCATGACGAAATCGAGGTCACCTTGGCTTTTACAAATAGGAACACATTTTTTTTACCATATTTAGAGGACATCGGGACGAATTCAAAACACATATTGCGCGATATTTTTTACTAACATGTTACTCGATTTACAGTAGTAATACCTTGAACTTCAAATGGGTGAATTTGATTTGAAAGAAGGTGATGAATTTGAAGTGTAAAACCTGCATATCAGGAATAAACTCCTGTTTGTAGAGTCCAAAGACGGTAAAATTACGTATAAACACATTTAGATACAAAATTACACTAAGCAGACCGAGACCAAATGTCGATACGACGTGTAGAAGGTGTCATGTGAAATCCAAATCACTGGTACATGACATTGTCATAGGTGTAAACATCAAATATTTGAAAAAATATACTATAATATTAAATTAAAAAAATAATATAATATTGAAAAAAAATTTTTGAATAAAAATAGAATTGATTTGTATAATATAGGGAATTATATAGAAAAATATTGAATGTATACGGGAATAAAATACCTCCAAGAAATAAATAACCTGGTTACGAAGGAATTACAGTGGATCCAAGAAGTATTTGTACGTCATGAAAAAATATCTTGGAATAAAATGAACGATTTTGAAAGTAGAGGCTTTCAGCGTTAAAATAAATCAAATTATATGATTGTGTGTTCATTTTTTACGAGATTATTACTGCTTAAATATTGGAAATTTTTCGAGAATCGGGTATCTAGTGTTGAAATACTTCTTGGAACCACTGTAGAACAAACGTGCCAGCATCCTGGACAAGTTCCGTTCTGCTTGAAATTTTCCGTTCTAGGAAGTGTGGGCGAAATCTACAAGCTCAGGTCAAATGTAGAGGATTAAGCGGTGTACGGTTTTCGTAGCTGTCATGAAACAACACACTAAGCGTCTAGCGGTACCATTGGCGTAACACCGTGTCCTGAAGTGTGAATCTCTGTTAGCTTGCCCGAAACTTAGAATTTCAGATATTTTCAAAATGTGAGCATTATACGTAGGACAACACTCGTACATTCTTCGTTGTTCACTTAAAACTATCATGTAACCACCTATATACACTAGTGTCATAACATAAAAACAATATTATTTGTATCTTATATTACTTATTATATTTATACAATCTTATAAAAGATATACAGGGTATTCACGCTAAGAGGAAAGAGGAAAAAGTTATACTGTTTTTTGCAAACAATAAGTCTGTAATTTTTTTTATCTGCATTATTTTTTTAGAAATGAAGGTGACCTTCAATATTTTTAATACAATGCAGTGTATTTTTATTGCATTATATGAATGCTAAAACGAATTCATTCGTATATGACATGGTGATTTTCAAGGTCATACGAGGTCACATCACACAATGCAAACAAATTTTCATTTTGCATAAAAACCTACAGTCCATTAATAATAAACGTGTTGTATTTCGAATTACTTCACACTTTTATCGGTATTAAACTTCTTTGACTATTTCTATGACTTGTTTTGATGGCAGCATGTATATTGTATTAATAATGAAGATATTTAAAGTGCACTTTAAAATTATCGTGTACGCCTAACAGGTTCTAAGATGATTCGATAAAAATTATTTTCCAACCCCATTTTGAGAGTAATATTCTGCCGCTTATCATGGTCGTTGGCTGATAAAAAAAAATACGTGTTAAATATTTTTGCGAGTTCAACACCTATCATACTAAAAGCGCTTCAATATCAGCGTACCTCACCTTAGTAATGCTGAGACAGCTCTTTATGCAAATTCCAATTTTCATAGCTTACTTTGTGAAAATTGGAACGTGGGAAAAATTTATTCCGTTCATTACAATATTCCTTACCGAGAATATGCAAGAAACATAATATTGTGGTGACTGATCCGCCGCGGCGCTGTTTGAGTCCGACGTGTGTGTGTGTGTGTGTGGCGCGTGTCGGCGGGAGCGAGTGTGCGAGGGGACGAGAGGCAAAGCGTGATGGGGCACGCGGGCCCCGAGGAACGACAGTTGAGCGTAGCGCGTCGAGCCGAAAGTTTTTACAAGAAACTGTTACCAAATACAGGGTGAATTCGATAAAGCAGGACACCTAAATATCTCCGTTACTTTTCGTTGTACAAAAAACTTCGTAGGACAAAGTTACACTGTTTGAAGGGCCACATATAACGGTGTAAGGGAAAAAAAATTTCAAGATCATTTTTATGAGATTTCAAGGTTATCGATGTTTTTTCAAATGGAATGATAGATTTTCGTTAACGTAATGTTGTAGCTGACAAAATAACGAATTCATGCATGTAACACAATATGACCTTCAAATGACCTTCAACCCAGAAAAATGGTATAAATAAAATTCAACGCGTAAGATTCATTTGATGTATTTCTGTCATGCCAAATGTTCAAAAATATTCCCTTGAGCTGCTATACGTTAATTCAGCCGTGAAGTTTCAGAACGTACTGCTGTGTAATTCATTTCTGAGGAAATCGACGCACAAGCCTGGACGATTCTTTCTTTCATGTCGTCTATAGTCGTTGGTGGTTCACTATAAACATCGTCTTTCAGTTTTTCCCATAGATAAAAATCAAGGGGTGTAAGGTCTGGTGAGCGAGCTGACCATAATACGGGTCCGTTACGTCCAATCCAACGATTTGGAAACTTGTTATTTAAGAATTGTGTTACGACACGGGAAGAATGGGCCGGACATCCGTCATGTTGATACCACATATTTTCACGAATGTCATAATTGTCCTCCTGTCAACACCGAATGTTTCTCGTCCGTGGTCGATTCGAAGTAATCGTTCGGACCTTGGATGTGTTTGCACGTTGTGTGCCGAACTACTTTGGTTACTATTTGAAGGACCACCTTCCAGTGATTGGAAGGAACGAAAAACAAACTAAAGTCGATAAAAAAACTCCTAAGTGAGTCTAACTGGACTGCTAAAAACTATCTAACTAGCCGATCAGGAATTACACCGAGCAACGGCTCGGCTCTCACCACCACTCCAGGGTTTCGCCAAAGCCATGTGAGTCCGGCGACTAGCCCTTGGGTTTTCACAGGCATCTGGAAACCATCCGCGTTGAGCTCAAGAGACGAACGTTTTAAATGGTTTATGACAGGGACTGCAGCGAAGGTACCCGGATACGGACCGTAATTAAGTAAAGTGGCGATGACAGGCCCAACACCGTAGCCAAACTATAAAAAAGTCAAGTATCGGCCTGCTGCACAATAGCGATGCCCCGCCATAAACCATCGCCCCGCGCAAGACCCTACACCGAATCTGTTATTATGTTGTGTATTGCGATACATTTGAATGTATAGCAGCTGAAGGGATGTATTTTTGAACATTTGGCGTAACAGAAATACATCAAATGAATCTTACGCGTTGAATTTTATTTATACCATTTTTCTGGGTTGAAGGTCACTTGAAGGTCATATTGTGTTACATGCATGAATTCGTTATTTTGTCAGCTACAACATTACGTTAACGAAAATATATCATTCCATTAAAAAAAACATCGATAACCTTGAAATCTCATAAAAATGACCTTGAAATTTTTTTCCTTTACGCCGTTATATGTGGCCCTTTAAACAGTGTAACTTTGTCCTACGATGTTTTTTTGTACAACGAAAAGTAACGGAGATAGTTAGGTGTCCTGCTTTATCGAATTCACCCTGTATACTTCTTCTTTTTCCCGTTCATTTGTTGATACAAAATCGTCCACCTTGTTTTCCCCGTAATTGATCCCACAATATATATTTTTATCGATAAGTAGATTTCCTTGTATTTCATAAATTTATGCATTCTATAAATGTTTAAGTATCCGTGATCTAGCAATATTCCTTGTTAGATATAACCATATTTACATATAACTTATAACTAGACGGCGTAAAAAATGTTTACCTGCATGGTACCAAACTGAAGTGAAATAGAAATTTATTTTCTTTCAAAATATGTTTAATAGCTTGAAAAGAATATAACAGTAGTTTTAAATTGTTCTAACGTTTTTACTGTTTTAAGTTATACCTACTCATTTTTGCCATAAATGCATAAAATCCGCTGTCTATAACACATACAGTGGCCTACAAATGAAAGTATAAAACTGGAATTTCTGTATATGAATACTAATAAATTTAGCACCAAATGGTTTTCAAATGTTAATAACATTTATCTAATTTGCGGCGTCCTCGCTACGCTATACGACGATAAACTTCTTCTAGATTCAATGCGGTCATTTTATACAGGGTGAACCACGAAACGTAATCAGTTCTGATTATTCTGCTAGTGATTCAATCAGAAGTTTTTTAGCTAAAATAACATGCTTCAACGAGAGCTTTAAGATGACTGTACCAAATTTTTTGTCAACCCTTTTTTCCCAGAGTTATCAAGGTCACCTTCAGCTCTTTATAGGCAAACCTACAATTTTGTTAAACCCAGCTTTGAGGGGATACTGAGACGAATTCGGCAACCACCATAGCAAATATTTTTTTTCTAAATTTAAAACGGTCAAAAAAGAGTCATTTATTAACCGTTTACGCGAGTGTATAACTCTGAAAAAAGAAGGGTTGATGAAAAATTTGGTATGATCATCTTAAAGCTCTCGTTGAATCATGTTATTTTAGCTAAAAATATTTCTGATTGAACCACTAACAACAGGAAAATCTAAGTTGATCACGTTCCGTTATTCACCCTGTATAATGGACATTTTAGATAGAATGCCAATGGTTATGAAAAATTTGAGACTTCTGACAAGATTTACAACCCAGGAAAATAGAATTGAAGCTAATTTTCTCGAAATTTTTTTGAAATAGTTTTATTCTATATTTTTAGCTCACGTGTTTGAGTCAGAGTTGGGCAATAATTAATTCTTTATAACCGTAACCGTTCATTCAATCACCGTTGACGTAAATCAGTAATCGTGATTATCTTCTGTAATTTGTAATCATTAATCAGTAATTTCTAAAACATTCAATGATTAATTATATTTTATGCAGATCTGTAATGTATATCTGTACGTTGAAAAATAAATAAATAACTTGTTCTAAGGATTTTCTGTGTACAACTATGTAAAAAACATATAGATATTTCTAAAAACATGTTCATAGTGTTGTTATTACTGCATAAGTACAGATTAAATCATAATCAAAAATGTAATCATTTCATGATTAACCCTTAGCACTCGAGTGGCGACTCTGAGTTGCCACTAAAAATTGCTGTACCATTATTCAAAATATTGTTTACATTCTTAAACAAATTGGTATCTAATCAATTATTAAACATTTAAGTATTCTATGAGATAATATATCAATTTCATATCCATAAAATGAAGAAAAATAATATAGAATGGAATTATTCTAGCTTGAAAGGAATGTATAATTTTTAAGTTAAAATAGCTCCGAGTTCAAAGAGTTAATAATTGATAAAGCAATCACGAACATTGATTACAACAACTTTTGATTGCTTTCTTATTCATTAATCAATGATTACTGATTATTTAGTAATCAGTAGCCACGATTAATAATTGGATTTTATATTAATCGCAATTTTCAATCATTGATCGGATTACGTTTAGCCCAACTCTGGTTTGCGTGTAATCATCCTCTTTCTGTCTGTACCTTTAGCTCAGAAACACACTGTATAGTAAATTAAAATGTTTAAAAGTTAATTTAAGCTTTAATTGCCCAGTGTCCTTGATCTGTGACATCATAGATGGCAACCCCATTCATAGCATGTGTTAGTTTCGGGCTGTATGCTTACAATTAGTGAAAAGTATGTAATCGATAACTCAAGAAGGGAGTTTTATATAACACCGTCGATAAAAACCTTTGCTAATGAGCCCATTAATTCTTTTTAATTGCTTTCCATCACCATTAACAACAGAACAGAAGGCTTACGTGTGCAACTAGATTCTAAAAACGTTTAGACATTTTACGCGTTTTTAACGGAATTTGGATTAAAGAGGAAACCTGGCTAGAATTTAGTTTTCCTTCGGATTCTAAATATTTTGTCCAATTTGGTGATCCTTTGAACAAACAGTTGCAGGGATTGTGATATTGTGTTAATAGCAAAGATATACAGGGTGTCCCAGTTTTTTTCCGGCCAAACTTTGCCAGCGTGTTCTACACGCAGTAGTAAGAAAAAAATGTTATATGAACGTATGCTCTTAAATGTTTTATTAAGAAGTTAACATTTCAAAATGACGTCCGTTACGAATACAGGATTGCATCTAAGAAAAATGGACCCTATGGTATTATTAATTTCTTCTTCATTTTCTCTAACCATTATTAGCTCAGCAGAAATCAATGTCGATATCAACTACTTCAGCAAGTAAACATAAGAGTTTATGTAAACACAACTAGATGATTCATTATCATTTTGTATTATTAGTTATAACTTGTTAATAAAACATTTAAGAGCATATGTTCATATATAACATTGTTTTCCCACTTTTGCGTGTAGAACACAATAGCCAAGTTTGGCCGGAAAAAACTTGGGCACGCTGTATCTAACAAATAGAAACACAAAACATGTTTCAGTGCTCCGTTCCAACGTTCCGTCAAATAAATCCTTTCTGTATTTTTTAACGTTAAACAAACAGGGGACAATAAATATAAAAATTCGTAGAACGTGAAAAATTGTTATTTATTGTAGACATGTGCGAATTATTAAAACTGTTTCAATGTTTATAACCTTATGAAAGAAAATTCCGTTAAAAATGGAACTGAATACAGAATCACTTAAACATATCTGTTCGAGTCAAGTGTGTCTACACTAAAATTCTATGTTTCTAACATGTAGAATTGAATGGTGGAAATTATGAACGGAAAACAATGTTGCAATTTTAATAAAAGTCCAACTTTTTGACAAAACTCTAATTAATTTTGGTAATGAGCAATTCTGCAAGCTTTGAAATGGATCGTTTCACGTGTACTGTATAATAGCACTTGGAACTTTAATTGTATTTTTCACAGAACGAGGTTCTGAAACTGCATGCGCATATAACTCAGTTAATATTAAAGGAGTTAACGAGAAATGTTGGCGAAACCTACGAAATTATTGATTGAGTAATAAATTTTTATTGTAAAAACATAGAGAATCATTAATTTTGCCATTAATTCTGCAGTTTTTAAACGAATGATTTTTGTGAACATCTGACAATAATAAAGTTTTGCTAAAGCTTTCATTTGACAATAGTTTTGTAATCAATTGTTTTCGACGTGGCTTTCATAAAAAGTTATAACGCATATACTTTTTTATCTTGCAATACTAAAAGAAATTGCCAAAAGAATAAGGATTTGAAAATAGTTTGTTTCTACAAATACAGGTGGCGGCAATATTAAATGGACACTCTTAACAATTGCATAACTTTTTTAAAATTGGTCCAAATGACTCGAATTTTTTAAAGATGTTACACAAACTAGTTTGCTAGAGAATGAGTAAACAAAAACTTGTTTAGATTGCAAATGGTAGGAATCATAAAAAAATTTTTAAATGACGTTTCTTCAACTTTTTCATCTGAGCCTGTAACGATACTTTAACCAATACGTTTTGTAGATTTCCGTAACTTATATGCATACTGAAAATTTCATAAAAATCGGTCAACATTGCACTGAGCTACAAACGTAACAAGATGAGAACTTAAGGCCCGCTGTACACATGCGTTTTTCTAACGTGCGGCGACCGTGCGGCGACCGCAATTGCGGTTCAGTTGAAAGGCGTCCACTTGCGTTGGTTAACGTGCGGCGACTGCGATCTTCACTGCGTTTTCTACTACTATCGAAGATGGAGGTGTCCCAAAAAAAGCGTAGAGTATTTGCCTATTTTGTATATGTATATAGGGTTTATCGATAATTGTCCAAAGCACAGGTCCGGCCAGGGGCAATTATCCGCCAGGTATACTATTCTTCGACTTCTGCCGAACATAGAAAAAGACAACGGAGCCCGAGGGTCTCGATCGCCGAAAAGTGTAAACATAACTAATCCAATAACGAAACTTCTTCATTTCTCATTATTTTTTATGGATCTTTAACCAACCAAGTTTTGTCACTGGATTAGTAGTGGTCACCCGGTCTCACACCGGTATACCCGACCAGTATTATGTTACACTTCACGGCGACCGCAGCCTCTCGAGCTTCAGGGCCCCTCACGAGGTATATCCCGCTGTAGTGGGGACAGTTTTGGAACAATTATAGGCTAGACACTTGGGACATTTATCGATAAAACTGTGTAAATACTATTGTCGCAAACAAAGAAGACCGTATTGGGTACATCCTTTTATCGATTCGAGATTTACACGAGGTAGATTTGCTACGTCCTTTGCCGATTTAAGAGAAAATCTAGAAAAATTCTTTAATTATTTTCGAATGAGTGTTCACTCATTTGATGAGCTATTAGATAGAATAACAGAGTGAATCGCATTACAAGATATATAGATGTGACATGCTATAACTCCAGTAGAAATGTTAGCTGTAACTCTAAGGTACGTAAATAGAATCGAGGTATAAAGATGGAAAGAGAAGAAGTGGAGTAAGGTGGCGAGATGTAGATTAGGAAATATTGGGAGAGGGGTGGGAAATATTGGGAAGAAGAAAATGGCAGACAGTGCAGAAGGTGTAGAGAAGAGGAAGAAATGTGGGAACAGGTGCTGAAAATATGCAGGGAGGAAGAGGAGGTCGATGTCTAATAAAGTATCACAGTTTATGTCGTTCATTTTGCGGCAGAATGACGGACGTGTGCATCAACGGATATGCGATAATGTAATGACGATCGCATATGCGATTGCGGCGACCGTGCGTTCCTTTGGGTAACTGCGGAAAATATTACACGCAAGAGCGGCGTACGTCGCCGCAATTACGGTTCAAACAAATCTGCAGCTTCTAATAGATTTCATAGTACTTCAGACCGCAATTGCGGTCGCCGCGCGTTAGAAAAACGCATGTGTGCAGCGGGCCTAAGGGTGAAAGTCGCAGATTTTCGGCCTTGTCAGGGCACTGCGCCCTTATGTGATCAAGTTTAATCGTTTGTAGCTCATTGCAACGTTGACCGTATACGATGAAATTTTCTGTATGCATGCAAGTTACCGAAATTTACAAAGCGAATTTTTTAAATTATCGTTACAGGCTCAGATAAAAAAGTTGTAAAAACATTATTTTTTAATTTTTCTATGATTCCTACCATTTGCAATCTAAACAAATGTTTGTTTACTCATTCTCTAGCAAACTAGTCGGTCTAACATCTTAAAATAATTCAAATCGTTTGAACCAATTTTAAAAAAGTTAAGTGATTTTTAAGAGTGTTCACTTAATATTGCCGCCACCTGTACGTTATGAATGAAAAAGAATCTTAATACACTTTTCTACGTTCACCAAGAAATAGTACAAACCACAGAATCTAAGAAACACTACGGACCCAAGGGTTTTTCTTAGATCAAGGCTTTACTGTAATTATAAATACCACAATTTTTACAAACTGGTATTTTATTTTACACATTATTATAACTTGGATGAAATGAATGTTACCAAGACTAGCTAACAAAACAGAAATACTATCTTTAAACTCTCTTTTATCCAGTACTGTAGCTCTATTCACTCTTTGATCTGTAGTATTAATATTTACAACACCGATTGAGAACACTGGTATTAGATCATGTATTTCCGCTTGAATACATCAAATCTATGTTTAGAAGGCTGGCTGTTTAACACTTGTCTTTACAACATCTAATTCTAGACGATTGATCGATAATCTGCTAAACAAATCGGAAATAATGAAACAGTCTCACAATGAACATTTCAATGTTTAAACATTCTTCATCATTATGTATTTGTGAAAATCCTCGGCAGATTTTCAATATCGATTTTCTCGAAAACTGACAATCAGTTATTATTGAGGAGGTTTTATGTTGCTGCATAAAATAGCATAACCGAATGAGTTTATGGACTCGCTTGTCAAACAATAGACCCATTCACGAAGATTAATTTTACTATGATATGCTTGTGCCCGAGGCAATTGCACAAGTCAACACATTAACCTTTATAATCACGTAATTAATTAAGTTTTGCATATTAATTTTGATACCTTAAACTACTTCACGAATATTAAAAATTTATTTAACACTAAACTTACCGACCATCAAAAGTAACTGGTGTATGTAATTTATTTATATTTTGTGTCATTTTTATTACAATATATGCTGGAATTAAAAAATGTGTTCAATAAATTCCCATTAAAACACCTTTATAATTTCAATAATTGTGAAATAAAAAATCTAAAACCGGTCATTTAAACGGCGGTGGTAGGTTTAGTATTAAACATACTGATTTTTAAAATCGATTTTTAGAAACGGATAAATTTTGGTAATAAATTTTCATTGTCGCCTAGATTCACAATTTGGTTATTATTAATTAAATCCCATTGTTCCATTCGCTAGGTTTAAAAATGACTGTTCATTGTGACATATTCACGGGAGACAAATGTTAATAGTAATTGAAAGACGCAGAACGGTTAAAAGTGCAATCGCTGTGATTAGGCTGCGGATTTTATGCATTTATGGCGAAAATGAATGAAACATACAATAAAACAGTGATTGAATTATTAATTATTCAAGTAATTTAAATTACTATTAACAAAAGAAGTAATATTATTTTATTTATACAAATATTATTTTGCACAGAGATCAGCAATCAGGCTATAATCAATATGTCTTTCCAGTGTTATTTTCATTAATTAAATTACGCTGACTTTGTAGGATTTTTGGGGGACTGTGTTTGGCAATCAACGTGTAAATAATTTACAGTACATGTAACGGATGGTTAGGTGTAAAATTTGCTTGTGTGGAAAGTAGGACTAGCAGTACGATGTTGTAATTTCAGTGGTCATCGAACAAACGTTTCTAACCCGTAGGGGTCAATAGTGATTGCATGGTTTGTGCATTTCGAAAGAGACGTTTTCTGCGGTGTCAAAGCACATTTGTGCTCCAGATTCGAACCACGGAATGGATAGACAGATGCGGTTAGTCACGCTGAATCGTTAACGTAGTTATGAAATAATTCAGTGACAATCCAAGTAGACGCAAAATGCGAAAGCCGCGGGTAAGTGGTAATTACTAAAATGTTATGCTGCAGAACGTTATACAGTGGTGGACAAAAGATTTATTGCCAAGAACATTGATTGCCAGGAACAGGCGTGGTTAGCGGGACCCTGCGCCATTGTTAGGTTCGGTCACAGTGTTAAAACAATGGTCCACAAAATTGACCTTGACCCTGTCTTTCAAAGTCAAAAACTTTTTTACCGTGTCACACAGCATTGATCGCAAAGATCATAACTCTCAAATAAATTCAAACATAGAATAAATTCTTTTCAGTTGACGTCTTGTCTTTGAGAAAATTGGGTTAAAAAATCGGTCAAGTGTAGAAGTAGAATTAGTAGGTCATGAACAGACGTCACAGGCGAAAACAAGTTGAGATCGAAATCTTTTTTTATCGCGTCACATAGCATTGATCGTAAAGATCATAACTCTCAAATAAATTGAAAATATAGAATAAATTCTTTTCATTTGACGTCTTGTCTTCGAGAAAATTGGCTTCAAAAATCCGTCAAGTGCAAAAGTAGAATTAGTAGGTCATGAACAGACGTGACAGACGAAAACAAGTTGAGGTCGAAATCTTTTTTATCGCGTCACATAGCATTGATCGCAAAGAACATAACTCTCAAATAAATTGAAATTACAGAATCTTTTCATTTGACGTCTTGTCTTCCAGAAAATTGCCTTCAAAAATCCGTCAAGTGCAGAAGTAGAATTAGTAGGTCATGAACAGACGTGACAGACGAAAACAAGTTGAGGTCGAAATCTTTTTTATCGCGTCACATTAGCATTGATCGCAAAGATCATAACTATCAAATAAATTGAAAATATAGAATCTTTTCATTTGACGTCTTGTCTTCGAGAAAATTGTCTTCAAAAATCCGTCAAGTGCAGAAGTAGAATTAGTAGGTCATGAACAGACAAACGATTCCTATTCACTAGCACGCGGTTCACTGAATTTTCAAACTTTAATCCTCAGCACTCGAGTGGCGACATTGAGTCGCCACTAAAAATTGCTGTACTATTATTGAAAATGTGATTTATGTAGTATGAGTGTGCATGAGTATCATATGTTTGACTGTCATATATGTTTTTATTGATTTGTACGTTGCGTCCACGTTTTGTTAACAAATTCATAGAAACATCAACAAGTAGTAGTTTCCCACCAGCGAGCAACCGATAAACAACCGATAAACAATCATCACGCCGTGTCGAGCCTCCTTACATTTATATTATTAAGTATGTTGGTATCTAATCAATTACTAAACGTTTAAGTATTGTATGAGGTATTTTATCAATTTAATATCCATAAAATGAAGAAAAATAATATAGAATGGAATTATTCTAGGTTGAAAGGAATGTTTAATTTTCAAGTTAAAAAAAAACTCAAATCGTATGGTCCAATTTTAAAAAAGTTATTCGGTTTTAAATTGGACCATACGATTTGAGTTTTTGGAGATGTTAGAAGGATTAGTTTACCAGCTGATGTGTAAATAATTGTTTTTGAAAATTGTTATTAGACGTATTTGCGTAGGAAAAAGTAAAGGTCTCGACTTTTAAATTTTTTATCTGTGTATGTAATGAAAATTTAGAAGGTGTATTTGGTAGATCTAAGTAAGTTATCAACATGCACAAAGTTTCATCGAAATCGATCAAGGTTGTTATGAATATAGTTCATTGAAAATAGCAAAAATTCGTAGAGAATCTGCGATTTAAATGAATCGCAAGCCCTAAATTCAAAGATTTTTACACGTTACAATGCCCATAGCTTTTTTATACGTCAAACGATTTCAATGAAACTTTGTACGTGTGTACAACTTACTTAGATATACAAAATAAATGTTTTAAATTTTCATTATGGGCACAGATAAAAAATTTAAAAAACGCGACCTTTACATTTTGTTTTGCAAATGTGACCAATAATAATTTTTTAAAACACTATTTACACATTAACTAGTAAATTAATCCTCCTAACATCACCAAAAATCGTATGGTCCTAATTTAAAAAAGTTATGCGGTTTTGAAAAGTGTACGAATACTTTATTACACTCACTGTATGTAGCAAATAGAAACACAAATCATTACGTTTCACTGCTCCGTTTCAACGTTCAGTCAAACAACCCAAATCCTTTCTGTATTTTTTAACGTTAAACACACAGGAGACAATAAATCTCAAAATTTGTAGACCATAAAAAATTCTTCGCTAGAGAGGAAGGAAATTTGTACGGCTATTTGTTATAGACGTTTACTGTCAATTATGCCAAGGACAATTGCTTCGGTATTTGTAGAAAATTTAATTAACATAAATTGTCTGGGTTATCCTGGGATCATCGATATCTCATTTCACCGACGTTGTTTTCATCGACACGATTTGACCGGCATTAACTGTCACTGAACTTTCACTGACACTATGTTCCATTTGTTGAGTTCATGTGTTTCCACTGACATCAAATTCGGTACGATATGATAAGAAAAAATGTTGACCTTGAAAGAAAGGGTCAAGGTCAATTTTGCGATCCAGAGGTATAGAATTCCTCCATGATATTCCTGACATATGATTTTTATACGGGCTGTAAGCTGCAAGAAACAGCAAGGGAGGTAGCATAAGGTAGTCTAATTAACAAAATATTTGAATATCAAAATCATAATCACAAAAATATAATATTAAACATTCTCTTGTCTGTACAAACAGTATCTTTCGTTATTTAATTGTTGTAAATACATAAATTTTCTATCCCCTTTCGTAGTTTTTCGCTTCCATTATTTTATAACATGTAAATAGTTATAAAAAATTCATTGGTGCTTTGAAACAAAATTTGAATTCGTAAAAATTGTGAATCTTTTGTCCGCCGCTGTACATCAATATTGTAAGTTATTATGAAAGGAGAACAAGCGTTAACAAAAATTTACACGAGCAGTGTTTTTCCTTTGAAAGGATCATGTTGATCCTCAAAAGAGAATATTTAATTTTATGATTCTGTTTGAGAATTTTTAGCAGACGCTGTTCCAAAATTTATAGTAAAATTTATGTTTCTGTTAATTACTTTGAAATAATTTTCTTAAGAAGCGGCGTTATTAACTGCAAAAACGACAAAATTCGATGCTGTAGCTATACAATTGTTACTACACTATGTGAAAGAGGAGATAAATAGGGTACGCATTCATTACGCGTGCAACAAAAATGGGGAGCGCATTTAGTTATGATACATGCACAGAAGAATATTCAAACACAGGAAAATTAAATACGAGCCAATTTATTTCGTTTCCTGTGCGAAGAAAACATTATTAAATGGTAAGTGTCTCTTCATGAAAACAGACATTTGAGAGTTCCTCTGCGTTTCATTAACAAAAATTCTATAAAAATCTCTATTAACGGGAAAAACAATTTGAATAATCACTTTATAAGAAATACTGCAAAAGATGAAATTTTTATATGTTGTTTAAACAAACAATTTGTTTTGAAATTTTTTTATATGACTATATTCCTTGATCGAAAACACACAAATAAAAAAAAAAATAGATAGCGATATTAGCAAAAATAGGGTTTCACCCCAACTTTGAGGGTTATAAAAAATATGTACGAAATATTTTTCAACAAACTATATCCTGTACAAGTTTCATTAAAATCGGCGGTTATACTTGGGTAACGTCGCTTGTTAATTAATGTTATTCGTAGGAGCTGAGTGTACGAGTATTTTTTATCTCTCTGTTAACACCATCTGTGCAGGCAATAAAGAAAACAGCAGACCTGGTTCGAATCCAAACCCCAAAAATCAAGTTCCTCCTCGAACAGCGGCCCGCAGACATCTGTCGGATAATGGAGTTTCCCCGTGCGATAGTAATTCAATACTTGCGCAAAAACGCCTGGATGGCGGTCGTAAAAGTACTCGTTTAAAACTGGATCGTAATTGGCCAAAGCTTCTGTCAGACGGGAAAGTCTTGTCGCTGGTATTTTCTTGAGCGTTGATTTATACGTTTCATGTCGTATGCCGCCGACATTCAGTATCACTCTGTCATTCCACCTGCCGTCATCCAGTTTCCTCATCCTCCTGGAGGTCTGCTGGTTCGCATGATCGAAGGAAGCGGGAGAAGCACGCCAGCAGACCTAATGCAAGGCTTCGGAACAGCAACTACTGTAAAAAGGAACTGGTATAAATATTCTACTTTCATTCGATGGAGTCAGACATAATTTCAATAGCAGCCAAAGTGATTCCCAAGGTCATTTCAAGTAACTTTCTCCTTTGCGAAAATGTTCTCCGCAGCTTCGTTAACGAGATATCGCTGAAAAACACGGACCAATCAGAGCGCGGATACGGCTCGACCAATGTCCACGCCCAGTTCAGCGCGAGCCGCTATAGTCGCGCCCTGATTGGTGTGTGTTTTTCGGTGATAACTCATTCAGAATGTGTTCTGGTCGTCGTGAGTGTGGTGGCACACTAACACAGCCTTAGATTCACTGTATACGTACACGAGGTTGCAAGGATCCGTGAAGCTTCAAATTATTTCTCGATAATGCAAAGTTGAGACTTCTCAGTAGTCATAATCGCTAGATAAAAGATCAATCAAGCGCGTAAGTGTCCCACAGTGGCCTATTTTTGCAGTTTCGAGGCGTAAATTGCATTACAGAGTTTTATCGATAAATGTCCCAAGTATCTGGCCTATAATTGTCCCAGAACTATCCTCACTACAGCGGGGTACACTTTGTCATACTTCGTTGCGATCGCCAAGAAGTGTAACATAATATGGGTCGGGTATATCGGTGTGAGGCCGGGAGACCACTACTAATCCAGTGACAAAACTTGGTTGGTCAAAGTTCCATAAAAAATAATAAGAAATGGATTACTTATGTTTATACTTTTCGGCGGTCGAGGCCTTCGGGCTTCGTTGTTCTCTTCTATGTTTGGCAGAAGTCAAAGAGTAGTATACCTGGCGGATAATTGTCTCTGGCTGGAACCGTGCTTTGGACAATTATCGACGAAACACTGCATAAATCGACATTTCAGCGCGGACTCAGAGTTGCAAGATTAAGAATTGTGTCCCCACTCTACCTCCCCCTTCTACGACGCAACTCCCTATGCATTTGCTGAGGTACGTTCACGTGACGCCGTTCGTCTCTATCGCGCATGAGTCACAATGCCACGTGACTAATCCGGTACTGGCAGAGTGTCTACAAAGTATCTAACGTAACCTTCGTCGCCTACAGTTTGACCAATTCTGATCGTGATGACCGTCGTCAGTCACCAACGAAACTTGTTAAGAAACCCGAACAACCATCGTACAGGGTCTATAAAAATTAATGGTCATTGGTCCTAGAGGTGAATCAATATCTCTGGATCGGTGGACATTTGTAAAAGAAACTTGTCGAAAAATTATATACAACATAGAAAATTGTTGTTAAAGCTTGTTTTACATCAACACCCGCGTATCGCGAATTTTCGAATTCCGACACAAATCCGGGTAAAATACCCGGCCCGACCCGAACCCGAATTTCCGGATACCCGCTCACCTCTAGTAATACACGTTCAGTCGAGAGTCATACGTTCTTAGTCTGATCATTTCCTACTTATTAAACATCCTATCTGAGAAAAAATATATATATATATTAGATGCACCCTTTTTTTAAAAATAACAAATAATTGTATCGAACATTACATTGTTAAGTGATGCTAAGATTTCAGTAATATAAGGTCATACAAAAATCTGGTTTGTTCTCCTTCGATTCATGGGGTACTGCTATTTTAATTAATTAGTATAAAAATGCTGAAAATATAAAGCGTTTGGAATATATACACCGTAAAAGAGGCAAAGTATGTACATTGTACATACTCTCTTACTTTAAGCTTGTTTGTGAATGGCGAGTCAATATTTTCATCTAGCTTCATAAGCTCGCAGCGTTGGTAAAGTAATCAATATGTACTTTGCGTTATTAAATTTACAGCGTTCAGGAGAGAGCTTTCCAATGCAATATCATACAATTATAGTAACTGGACCTAATGATTCTACGACAAGGAATTTCCTATAATCAGTATAAAAAGGAAACTAGCCGGCCATTTGGATTTAATCGTTTAGCAAACTCTAGTTTGGCGATTTGTAAAACTTACCTAAGAAATGAAAAACAATTTGTTTGTCCATATGTAACGTTATTGTTGTGAAACACTCTGATCAAGGAATACTGTTGTGTACAAGTCAATTATTGGATTCAACCAAAAATTATAGTTACCTCTATTTTTTAAATGTTTATCGGTGTAGATTATTTAATAATTGTGTTAATTAGTGTTCCTTCATACTCAATCTATAATGATCTATTTATGATTTTATCCAATATTTAGTAAACCATTTTAAAGACCAGAAGCTAATTTCTTAAATAAAACAATCTTCTTTTAAAATTTGGATTCGTCGTTTTATTTTAACACTTAAGTGAACCATTATAGTAAATTTCAAAAGTGTAACAATGCACTACGCTTATTTTGTATTCACCCTCACCGAAATAAATTAGATAAATTTTGAAGGATCCTCAGAATTTAATTAATTTTAAATAACTATTAGTTTAAAATGACATGGACTTCGGAGGTCACGATAGCTTTCTTAGTGGTTAAATGATTTTTTTCAATTGTTTCTTAATATGAAAAGAAGAGAGAGATAATGGTACATTGCATACAGAGATTCACAGTAATATTTGAGCATTTTTAAAAGGACGATAACTTTTTTTTTATTGAACCATACGACTTGGATTTTTTTGAGAAGTTAGATCAAGTAGATTACTACATGAAGAGCAGAAGGAAATTTTGAAAAAATTCCTATTGCTTTGTTGTCAGAGAAAATACTAACAATTGTTTTTACAACTTTTTTATGTGAGGCTATGTAGCAAATTTAAATCTGTTTGGTAGATCTATATTAATTATAATATATTTTAAAAACTTCATAAAAATCGGTCAGCATGGCAACGAGCCATGCACAGATATTTTCAGAATGTACAGGGTGTCCCGAAAATGTCATAGAGTTGTGGAAGGGCGGTTCCTGAGGTCATTTGAAGTGACATTTTTGTTTGCAAAAATTTTCAGAATACATCACTGCCACATATTTATATCAAATGCAGTTTTTAAATTTGCAGTACCGTGCCAGATAAAAAGGTTGTAAAACGTAACCTTCAACATTTTCTCCACGATTCTGACCAATTGCAATTTTCCCAAAATTTTCTCACTTCTAAAAAAAAATCCAAGTTGTTTGATCCAATCTCAAAAAAGTTTTCGTCTCTTTAAAAGTATCTGAATGTTACTGTGAACCACTGTACGTATGTATCCGACTATAAATTGCGGGAAAACGGATCTCAATATAGATCACTGCTTTTGTTCAGTCTTGTTTATAAATATATGTAACATTGTACAGTCCAAGTCTTCCCAACACGTTTATTTGCAATACATCACATTTATGTGGATTGCGTCTGGTGAACGTGCCGTTGTAATCGCTTTTGCGGAATCCAGTATACAACGAATCGGAGAAATATTTCTGCCTAGTGAACATTTGACTTTAAACAATTGCATATTGTTACATTGCAGAATGAATTGATTAGAATTTTTTTACGAAACTGAAATGTAGCTAATTTTGTATAAAATGTAAAATGTAAAAAAATTAATAATAATAATAATAATAAAATTTCTATTATTTTAAATACACCAATATTATTTTTATTATTATTTTTAATATCATTTTTTATTATTATATTATTTTATTTTCAAATAACAGTATTGAAAATAATGACGCGAGATAAATTATTATAAATAGTTATTTTTTATTTTTATTTCAAGTAAAATTTGCCAAGGTCTCAAAGAACGTTAAAAGAATACAATAAGGAAATTTTTGTATTATGTTCCTAATTTTTGAGATGATTGTAAAAGATGTCACGTTCGGTGGTCCACCCAATAATAATAATTGACGATTATAATGTATAATTTTTATAAGTATTATCAAACCACTGATTGTTAAATCCTCGAACGATGTATTGGGTTGCGAGCGATAGAATAAGAGGAAAGATGAGATACATTTCGCAGCTAACTTATAGGGTTACCAACTCATGTTATTTTTATTTTATTTCAAACAAAACTCCGCTGTAGGTTCGGAGAAGCTCTATCTATCAAGTCGAGGCGCTGCGAAATCTATTTTGTTTTTATTAATATTAATATTGATTAATCTTCATATAAATTATAAAACCTAAGATTATTATTGTATGAGCCGCTTGTAAGATGAACTCTTCGGTGGAAAGAGTGAGGAATTGTTCCAAAAGATCGATAATCAAATAAACTGCGATGGATCGGATCGTCGCAGTGGAAACGTTAACGCAGACACAATTAATAAACACATAGAGTATGAAGAAGTGACCGATGAGCAATGTTTATTGTTGACAAGAGGATTGGCGAGCGCAAGATGATCCAGCCGGGGAGATGGCTTGAAATTGTATAACGCACATCCTGTCTAATTGCTGATAGACAATTAATAGGAAAAGCGATTGGAGCGAACTGAAGATGACAATGGAACAAAGGATCGAACAATCTATAAAAGGAGGCAGCCCTTCATCAGTAATCAGTCATCATCAAAATAGCCAATAGTTCAGTCATCAGTTCGGTCTCTCTGTCAGTCATCAGTCATTTGTAGTTCGGTCATCAATTCAGTTAATTGCTGTCGTGTGTGTGAGTGTGTGTTTGAAGAATTTATGAAGTTCGAAATTGGATTACGGTGAGATTTCAAGACAACACCGTACCACCGCCATCCAACGCCGGGACAAGGATTCTGAAGCAGCTCCTAACCAGCCCTTGGAGAATCCACCTTTCACCACCATCTACTGAACTAGGAATAGCGAAACATCTCAACGGTAAAATTAAGGCTTTATTTGTTACTTTTAGTAACTATATGTGTGTATCCGAAATCTGAGCAAAAATATATTAGGTTAAATCAAAAAGCAAAAGTTTAGTAACTATTTTAAAACCGATTTCAAAACTATCCAAAAGTCCTCAATTGCCCGAACCGTAGCCGGTGTATGCAGGTAGGTTTAAAACCGCGTTCTATCTCCTAATTTAATGATTATTGTATGAAAGAGTCCACTTCGGACGTAACAAAGAAAATACATTTCGTATTAAATTTGGTTTCTTAAAATTCACTTGAACAATTTTTATTTGGTATAAAGATTCATAGTCCAGTTATAATTGTATTGCTTTTCAGCCTGATGAAATGTACAGAAAAAGGATTAGTATTGGAAATGGGTGTCTAAATAATTGATATACGAAAGTAAACTTTGAAAACCGATTTATTCAGAGCGCGGAAGGACGTCTTCTCTCAACCAAAACCGGACTGGAAGTGAAGGAAGAAAAGAACGTTACAAGGCAATAGAAAAATCTGTTGCCCACTTGAAACTACGGGAAAAACCCAAGACTGCATCGTTTATTGCCCTGACTCGTAGGTACGAGAAATACCAGGCCTATGGGGTCAGATGACATCTGGGGTTTCTGTTATTTTAGCAAAGAGAAAGTTACAGTGTTTCTCATATAAAAATAAATTCATTTTTGCATACAGGCAGTTGAACTAATATTGCGAATAATCCAACAATTAGAAATTAAATAAAAAATGGAGACCGAGTTGTTGTTCCGAGACCAAGTTTACTGGTGAAACTGACTTTTTCTGTTTTTCTTTATACATTGTGTAGTTGTATGTAATGCTATTTGGTCCCCTCAGGGTTTCAAAAATCCATTTTACCAACTTCTCCCTCTTTACCACTCTTCACACTATTGTCTAATTTCCAATTTCAGCGGGACCTACTTTTTATTAAGGTGGGTTCCGAACCACCTATTTTGCCAACAACACGTGAAAAGCACCCAGAGGGCCACTTCCCGGCTTTTTACCGAGCGGTCACCCATCCAAGCGCTGCCCACGCCCCACGCTGTTTAACTTCGGTGATCGTACGAGAACCGGTGTTTTCAGCGAGGCAATGGTCGTTGACTCTTTATACATTGTTGTTGAGCTCAAACGTAGTCTGGCACCGTGTTTGGCTCCGATTCGATTTCAAAGTAACGAAAGTCGGATCTGATTGAGACGACAAGTGTGGGTTTGATTTCGTATACTTTATTTCGCTTTATGGTCAAGAGACACAGTCGCGCTCGGTGTCTTTACAGTGGTCCGGCACGGTTTTGCGGAGTTTCAAGACTTCGGTTTCGCGATGATCGACGCGTCGAGGTTAGATGCGATCTGTCGGTCTTTTTTATTTTTCCTCTGGACGTGGAGGATGTCGGCTAGGAGGGGTAGAAAAGTGTGTTAACGATTGATTGGAGGATGGTCTAGAGGTGAAGGCCAATGGTAACGCCCTTGCCTTCACTCCTAGGTACTGCAGGTACCGAAGGGTGTGAGGGTGTTTCGAATGTACAATTCTGCAGCTTTCGGATGATGACCGTAGCAGGCAATAAACTCCTGAAGCGCTTCGGACTTAGCAAGCATGCTGACAATAAAAAGACTCAATGAATGAAACGATGAGGGCTGGTAAACAGATGGGTCAGGCCCAAGATAGAAGAAAGTAAGAAATTAAATAATTATGTCCCATGGCTTCGAGAATCTATTGTCGCTACACCATAAATGTAAGCAGGTAACTTCATGTAATTGAGGGGCTTGAAAGGGACCCGTCCCTAGACGGGTCTGGAGGAACCTTTTTAGGGGACCATGTGGTGGCTAAATTCGCGCGCTTAGTCTGTCATTAAAATTATGTATTCTAAAACAATGAAACGGTTGGGGTGAGCGGCTGCGTCGCAACAATTGTGATTATGCAGTTTATTTTTAACAAATATCTCTATTGTTCAGTGCGTGAGCAAATATTTTTTTAGAGGTGAAAGAATCTTTCTTATAATGCTCCGCTTCACTTGCTGAATTAACGGCTAGTGAATATTTTATATGTTATAAATGGACACTGAATTAAACCTTTTTTTTGCAATTCTGTATAATAACTTTATTATAACTTAAGATAAGAGTGTTCGCGGTGGTAAAGATAATACTAAGAACGTATATATGTGTTTCTATAAGATGTAGATCGGTTCGCTGTTTAAATCGTTCTGCCTCTACTCCAGGGTCCTTTTGCATGCCAAGTTGTTGCAAAGACTTGTGGGATGGACCTATTTTGGGGAAAAGCAACCCTATTTGTCAATTGCCTTGAGGGAGGAGGACCTTCTTTCCTGTTGGATGAGGAAGAGCCCCCACCTCAAGGCTTAGTTAGGAAAAATTCCCAATCTGTGTTTTACTGTGGGACCCCGGAGTAGTGTTTATTTTCATGGTTCACGTGGCCAATGTTTTATGGTCCCCTGACCTGGGTCCGGTGACACAGGTCAAGGGATACAAAGACACGATTCATAGGACCCGCTGGTCCAACTCCGGGAACCTCGCGTACCTCGCACATGGTACTCGAACGAGGACCGCTCGAAATGAATTTATGGCCACTTTCCCAATGCCATCAGCTTGAATCCTCAAGTGCCATATTCGACATCTGAAGGATTAGCATTCTTCTAGTTTTCGAAGGACAGCAAAAAATTGGGAAAGGGCTTATTTATTTTTTACGGTTGTTAGGCCGTAACAAGCTTTATTTTGAAAAAAGGAATTATTATTTTATGGTAATGTATAATCTTTAATATTATCACATTTCCAAAAGTTTTATTTCATCTCTCATGATCCAGTAATTGTGATGCATGCATGATTACCATTTAGGTATCGTGAAGTAACCTCGAATGACCTTCACAATATGTCATTGTATTCGTCTTGCCACGCTCTATCATAATGTATAATAAATAAAATACCACTTTATATTTCATTTAAAAAGCATTAGTGTTCGTAAGATTTCAGAAAATATGACCGTGAAATGACCTCCACCCACACAGACCTATCTGCTCCTTCAAATATGAGAAATTTCTTCTTAAACATTTTTTTTATCTTTATAAATACCAAAGTTATTATGGCTCGCAGAGTTATTGAGACTTATATAACATAATATAACGAAATTAATATTTGTCATATTAGTTATTTGTGAATGGTCATTAGTACTATTTTGTGCAAAATAAAAATTATTTACATCAGTTACGAGATACTGAAACCAAATAGAAACTGATTTCTCTCTTTAATAACTTTATGGAGTTACAAATAATTTACTGATATTCTTAAATAAATATTCTTAATTAATTTCTATTGTGCGAGATTATGTTCACCCATTACTACAATATAATAGCTATTTTATGAATTCTCAAACGTTAACGATTCGGGTTTAAATCTGCTAACGTCATTAGCCACGTTTGCTAAAAATTGTTTTTCTATTGGAGGAACAGAAGCCTTACTGATGAGTCCTCTAGCGGGTTTAGGACGAAAGACCATCTTCTGTTCCTCCAATAGAAGAACAATTTTTAGCAAACGTGGCTAATGACGTTAGCAGATTCAAACTCGAATCGTTAACGTTTGAGAATTCATAAAATAGCTATTATATTGTAGTAATTGATCGAACCCGTAACGCCGATAACCTTATTCCATGTTTATTACACAATTTACGATCAACAAAAACTTTAACACATATGTTCACCCATGTTTGTCGTAAATGCATAAGTGTAGAGACCATATTTATTATTTACTGACTCTAGTTTGTTTAAATCATAATGAGTTTAAATAATCCATGACCATTAACGAAAGATAAAATCATAATTTATTAGCGTTCTACTGCAATATTTTTTTGTGTGTCAGCGGAGCGTAACTTCGTACATGTGTGGGGTCATAAATAGTAGCAGGGTAGTAGATCAAAGTAGGGTAGTAGAACGAGAAATTATGTCCTACTGCGAGGTGAGTGTTCTTCTACAAAAGCTTTCCGATTTAATCTAATTTACTCATGAAAGAGCCTCATGAAAGTTCTGCAGATAATGTTAATATGACAGCAAAACGTGAACACTAATTATACAAAATAGATCATACAGTGAATCACGGAATTGATAAAATACCTGTGTTTTACATATGGATAAATAACATTTGTTGTTAAAGTTTTTATTCTAGCACCGTTACTATAAAGAAATTTTCTATAAAATTTTGACAGTCTTTTCATGTTTCTTAAGAAAAAACTTAGAACCGCTTTTATATTGGAGTTGACATCGACTGGATTTTTTTATATTGCTCTAGACGTAATATTAAATTTTTGTTCTGCTTTTTGATTATTTGAATATTTTTTCAAACCACTTCTAAATTAATTAATTGATATTCAATTTTTATCCTGTCTTTTGTACATTTCAATATCTTTTTCGACCAATTTAAAATTAACTAATTAATATTAAATTTTTGTTCTGCCTCTTGAATATTTCAATGTCTTTTTCGACCAATCCAAAATTAATTAATTAATATTAAATTTTTGTTCTGCCCCTTGAATATTTCAATGTCTTTCTCGACCAATTCAAAATTAATTAATTACTGTCCAATCCAAATTGGTGACACGTTCGCAATATTGAATAGTTTCATTTAAACACCATTTTGCAAACTACAATGGACACGTCATGTGACCTTTTGTTAGTAGCGATTTTTTAACTTCCCTTCATACTGGCATGCCGTAACACTTGCCGCACGCTTTCAGTGCCGATATCGACATCATTAAACGCTTTCAATCTATTCTTTACGTGAACGGCATTGTTAACTTCAGCTGACAATGTACAGAGCGGATTATGTCACACAGTATTATCTCGGAAAGTTTTTCTTTCCGATTAACTTCGCCTTTCTTCATGACCGCGATATACTTTTTTTATATCATTGATTTTCTTTGTTTAACCCCTTGCCTTACAATTTATTTTACGGTTTCAGTGATTAGAACATTTTTGCAGTTCGTAATTCCTTAAAAAAGGAGAAAATTTATATTGTATGCCCATGTACAGTAAATGGTGAAAATGGTGATTGTTGAGTAAACTCCTAATCGATCCACCGATCGATCGAGCTACTTCGAAACTTGCACGTGGTGTGCCGACTAATTTGCAATACTATGCTCGAAGGACCACTTCCCTCAAGGGAAGAATAAAGTGTAACAATTGTGACAACAACAATACTGTATTTAAAAATGTGGACTATGAGAGACTCGACTGTCTGTACAATGACTATGTAACTATACGATTTGCTAGCTTGACAGTCGAAGAGAATCTGCCCCAAGCTCGGAGGACCAGGATGAAGGAAAGCTAATTTTTCCCTCACCTTTACAACATTCAACGGGTGGGGGTGTCATTGGAAGAAGGGAAAATACAAAGAGTGTTTGTCTAAAGATCTGGTCCATGGGTGGGCCTCGGAAAATAACTAAGTGTCGAATTTCGGCGCCGAATCGACGACGAGACGACCATCGGCGACACGACACTAACCACATGTCCAGAAACAAGGGTTCCTTGTTCTGGACCAAATCGCTATACAATATATCTTAAACAGTGATGTAAATGGAAAACAGTCAAAAGTGCGCTGATTAGGAAATGCAACTTCGGCAGGAATCAATCTGTTATTACCCGTGGTTGATCGGGGATCGTTCGGGCCTTGAAAGGTTTGCACGTGGTGTGCCGACTTCAACTTTTTATACTCGAAGGACCACCCTTATGGTTCATAAGGGACAAATAAATTTGCGTTGTGCAATTGACTAGTTTATTTCAATAACAATTTGAGCGCGAACAGATCGTGTTGGTGTCTAAATGTACTCTGATCTAAACCGAGAACCGAAAGTTACATGTCACCCTTCGGTCCTCCCTACTTCTTTGGGATCTCATCCCCACCCTTGTGATTGGGGGTGGACGGAGCCAATGGCTCGGTGCCTGAGGCAGACCCAAAGATTCGCAGAGGCCGACCAGGGCCCAGCGAACGGTTCTTGGGTTTTTCCAGCATCTGGAAAATATCCAGGCCTCAAGCACCTAGCCGCGCCGAGCCTAAAAGATGAACAATGTTAATTGCTTTATGGCAGGGACGGCACCGAGGAAACCCGAGTACGGACACGCATTGTCTAAAATGCCTGGCGTTGACAGGCCCAACACCGTAGCCAAATCCTAAAAGTCACGTACTCGGGCCATGTGTTATACCAGCGGTCCCCGTCATAAAACCTTGCTCAGCGCTGGCCGTTACACAATCAGTGCATTTTTCTGTCTCATCGCGATAGGACTGGAAGTCGAGTTCACTGAGTTGAGTTCTACGCTCGATCGCCGTCACACTTTCCAGTCCTCGGGTAGACAAGTACAACGCACGAGCCGTTGTCTTGTCAAGAATTCGGATTAATTGTGACGTTTTGTATGCGGTGTTTCGGTGTCCAGCGATTAGGATAACCGCGCTAAATTCCGCGTCGTACCTTTTATAATATCTCGTGTGCGGTAGCGTCTAAGGCAGGACCTGCTAGACTAGCCTTACTGACAAGTCCACTAGCAGGTCCGGGACGAAACGCTTTCTTTAACGTCTGTTAACGTAATTATTTTCGAATCGATCAATCATTGTTATTTGCAATCACATCAAGTCATTGAACTGGCTGCCCAAGATTAATTTGTTTTAATCCTCACGCAGTCGCGACGAAACAGCAAGTTTATTTCGCCTTTTGTGTCATAAATGACCTTTGCTGACCTTCAAAGACCTTAATGTTGCACCTCGTTGGATTCGTCTCAATAGCCGCTATCAGAAAACAGATACTAAAACATAGCATTCCAGTTAAAAAAACAAAGGTGACCTTCGCATCTCTGTAGCGACTCCACCTAGGAAGAAAAGATTAATGCCATATTACAGTTTGTTCTTCGAAAGAATACAACATCGTTTACAATCGCTTGCTTCGATGATACTAATCTTACCATTCTTATTTGTGTCTTGCGATATCGTCCAGAAGTGTTTATTTGTCATTGCCAGGTTTAATAAATACGCTGAAAGATGTCCTCAATGTTCTCACCCTACATGCGGTACAAGCCCTTCGCTAAGGCAAAAGTTATTTCAAATGACCCCTTTCAAGGTTCTGTGACACTCTTGGAACACCCTGTATAATAAAGTAAAAAAATTAGCACATGTTCACAAGAACTGAATAATCGTAGAGAGTATGAAAAATGCTTAACTACCAAACAAAAAGAGAAACAATATTTCATACTGGAATTACATTTGGAGGACATTGTCAAATACGTTTATCAGCTCCAGAAAGAAATGTAAACTAACAAATACAGGAATTTTGTTCAATGTTAAAGTGTTTCAAGATAATTACAGTTGAATTAATCCTATTACAATATCGTATTACAAATCCTATTTATCGGAACATATGTGGAATGAAATTTCAAGCAACATGAGACATTTAGATTATATTAATCACTTCAGTGTTAAAAAAAAACTTACAAAAGAAATCTATCTTGACTTTTATTGTCCAACGGTTAATTTTTAAATCCTTAAAACATTTTCACCTCGCTGGAGCCCAGTCGAGAACCAAGGTAAGCATGTATCGGTCACTTAATACATGACTCTATCACGTATGCAACACACGCCTCTGTTGGACGGGTTGCCGCACTTTAAGTGGTTTTTTAATTGTTAGTAACTAAAAAATGAAGCCGAAATTGCGAATTTTTTATGCTTCATTCTCGTCTTATATTGTCGTGGAGAATCAACCCCTTATATTTTCTCCCACCTGTAGTTGAACATGTATTTTGCTGTAACATGCGTTATGTGTTACAAGTAAACTGCAGATCTTTATGTAAAATTGAAAATGATTCCAGTGATTGCAAAACACAGGAGACAAATAAAAATTTCTTTCTTCTTTTAATTATTATCATTAGACAGCGGATTTTATGCATTTCTGACAAAAATGAATAGGTATAATTTAAAACATTAAAAACATTGGACGAATTTAAAAATGCTTTTGTATTATTTTCAACATATTAAACATATTAAGAGAGAAAATCAATTTCTATGTCGCTCAGGTTTGTTGCAATTCAGATGCAAAATTTTTATTTTGCATAAAGATCAGCTGGCTAATTATCATATATACAGGGTGTCCCAAAACTCCCTCAACTCTCGGAAATTGGAGGTTCCTGAAGTCATTTGAAACGACATTTTCCTTTTGCAAAATGTCAGCTGGGGCTTCGTTTGGGAGTTATTAACGAAAAACACGGACCAATCAGAGCGCGAGCTAGACGCGAGCTGTCTGGCGCGCCGGCTGTATCTACTACCGCCAGCGTAGCGCTCCGCCGCGACGATGAAATGAACAAGAGAAGCAGAGCAGAAATTGATTGAATTAATTATTGTAAAAACTCACATAATTTATCCGTAAATCCATTTGTTACTTCGAAATGAGGGTAACTGGTCCTTTCGGTGACGAACTTTACAGCTGATCTCAGGTATACGGCAGTGCCGAACGGTAAGGGACGTACGGCCAGGTCAACGAACTGCACAGCTGTTCCGGAGCTTCACTTTCATTGTTCAAATGATAAATAAATCCTATGTTTCGTTCATACAGATGTCATGCAATTTTTCCACACTCGCGATCACTGTTCACATTTGTCAACAAATAGCTATGCACTAATAATAATTCCAATATCACTTGTATTGCAACACGAATCACAATAAACAGGCTTTGGGTCGCCAGCGAGGTGAAAATGTTTATCAAATTGATGAACAGGATTAATAAATTGGTCGTTGCACGACATTGAACCTGCCTACTCGTTAAAATCCACAAGGGCATTCCTAATATCCGCCCTATGGAATTATCGAGCAGAAGGGATCCAATGTCCTTTCACTTTTTAACTGGTCTCACATAAGTAATTTTCTTGAGATCGCATGAAGTGGTATCTAATGTTAATGTTAATGTTAATGCTAATGTTCTAGTGCATAGCTATTTGTTGACAAATGTGAACAGTGATCGCGAGTGTGGAAAAATTGCATGGCATCTGTGTGAAGGAAACATACGATTTATTTATCATTTGAACAATGAAAGTATAGGTTCGGAACAGCTGTGCAGTTCGTTGACCTGGCCGTACGTCCCTTACCGTTAGGCACTGCCGCATACCTGAGATCAGCTGTCCAGTTCGTCACTGAGAGGACCAGTTACCCTCATTTCGAAGTAACAAATGGATTTGCGGATAAATTATGTGAGTTTTTACAATAATTAATTCAATCAATTTCTGCTCTGCTTTTTCTTGTTCATTTCATCGTCGCGGCGGACCGCTACGCTGGCGGTAGTAGATACTGCCGGCGCGCCAGACAGCTCGCGTCTAGCTCGCGCTCTGATTGGTCCGTGTTTTTCGTTAATAATTCTCAAACGA
Source organism: Lasioglossum leucozonium (assembly GCA_028454225.1). Classification (NCBI taxonomy): domain Eukaryota; kingdom Metazoa; phylum Arthropoda; class Insecta; order Hymenoptera; family Halictidae; genus Lasioglossum; species Lasioglossum leucozonium. The sequence goes on from CM052222.1 coordinate 1,747,760, forward strand.
ATCCCCAGCTGACATTTCGCAAAAGGAAAATGACGTTTCAAATGACCTCAGGACCTCCTATTTCCGGGAGTTGAGGGAGTTTTGGGACACCCTGTATATCTGAAATTGGTACACTAATCTTCTTAAATTATAAAGTAATAAGATGTTTTATTTAATTAATAACAGTACATATATTAATACATATATTTCTAACAATTCAACATACTTATTTGCTGTCTCGCCTCCTTTGTCCACTCGCTCTCTTGCCGTTCTATCGTCGCGCGGCCATGTGTGGACGGCGGTCATTATTCAGTTTTTTTTTTCATTATATACAGGGTGTCCCGCGACTCATAGTAAACCGATTAGGAGGTCATTTTGCATGTAAAAATGAGTCGAAAGAAAAGAATAAAATTTTTTCCTGCGAGTCTTCGTTTTCGAGAAAATCAACTTTAAAGATCCATCGGGGCCGCGCGTACTAGTATACGCAGAAAGTAAAATAGGTCGGTCATGATCAGACACGTCTAACGATTCCTATCAATAGCACGTGTATTTTCAGCATTTTCAAACACGATTTTCTTGAAAGCGAAGACTCGCAGGAAAATTTTATTCTTTTTTTCCGACTAATTTTGTATATGTAGAATGATCTCCTAATTGGTTGACCATGAGTCGCGGGACACCCTGTGTATTAATAATTACCTAGTTATTAACCCTTAGCACTCGATTGACGACTCAGAGTCGCCACTAAAAATTGCTGTACCATTGTTCAAAATATTGTTTACATTGTTAAGTAAGTTGGTATCTAATCAATCACTAAACATTTAAGTTTTTTATGAGGTATTATATCAATTTCATAACCATAAAATTAAGAAAATAACATAGAACGGAATAAAAATAATAATAAAATAGCTTCAAGTGTAAAGGGTTAAGTTACTAAACGCTGTGCATATCAAACAAAGATATAATATTATATGTATCAGTTTATACCCAACATTTGCTATTTAATTCATATTTAAATCGTGCACCTGAATGAATGAAAACTGAATGTTGACCCATAAAAATGACAACCCTTCTCATGTAACGTCCGACATCTTACTTCATTCGACTGGGGTAAGATCCTAATACATTTGCAATATACAGAAGTGAATAACTGATGCTGATTATCTTTGCATAAGTCAGAATAAACAAGAAGAATGCCTTCTCTCCAGCTAATACTTCCCTGCAGTTGATAACACTTTCTTTCTCTTTTTTATAACACGAAATATCAAATAACAAAACATACTTTCTTTCAAAACGTGCCTACATTGAATATTAAAGCAAGTGATTCCATTAATATTTGTCATAGCAAGAGAATTTGTAAATACGGATTGAACCAACAACTATACAAATTCAAAAACTGGCGTTTTGTGAATATTCGAATTAAAAAACTGGTTTCTTCAAAAGTCGGTTTTCGTATAAATCCTAATGTCTACACTTGGCATTACGTGCTTGATTGTCAAATTTCTTTTACAAATTGGTATAAATATTACCGCCATAATTTTCTTCACCCCTCTTGCGTTGCATTGGTGAAACTGATGCAACAAGAAAATCAGTTGATAATAACGCCATACAAAGTCGATACATCAGAGCCTTCCAGAGACCAAAGAGCACCTGACCTCTAGGCTAAAACTTTCGTACTAAAATCAGTACAACAGACATTGCAGCACAGACGGTGATTGCAGTATAGATTATAGATACCAGAGAGGAAATGAGAGTGCTCACGCCCGGGATTTTGGTGTCCCCGCTATATCCTGCATTATCTTTTAGCCTGGAACAGAACCTGCATCATCTTTTAGCCTGGAACAGAGCTACGTCATTTATAGCACGGATCTGAATGATTTTCATTTTTATTTAGCCTGTAGCATGCTACAATCAATCACAACTACCTAACCCAGATCTATAACCAGTTGTTGGTAGTTCTGTTTCATGCTACAGGCTAAATAAAAATTAAACGCATTCTGATCCGTGCTAAAAATAACATAGGTTCTGTTCTAGGCTAAAAGATGATGCAGGAAAAACTGGAGACACCAAAACCTCGGGCGTGAGCACTCTCATTTCCTCTCTGTAGATATATAGATATTTGCATTTGTATCTCATGGACTTTTCTGTCTAGGCCTGGGGGGGGGGGGGGGGGGCGCTCGAACTAACAATAACAGCTACCATTTCGGTATAGCGCCACATATTACCGATAGTTCATGGATTTAGGTGTATTAGCAAGAACTGAATATTCTGTAGAGGGTGGTCCACCTAAATATGGCCACCTAAATACCTCCTTTATTTCTGATAACATAACAAATGTTTTTAATGCAATATAAATGGTATCACAACGTGAATTCTTTGCAAATGTTAACTTTTTCTTTAGGTTATTTTTTCTGGAGTGTTCACGTTAATTTTCAAGGATCGAGGTCATTTCAAGGTCATGTTATCATACATATCTGAATAGATTTTTCGCTTAGCTACACAATGCAATAAAAAAATGCAGTTATATCTAAAAAACACACACCGATGACCTTAATAACTCTGAAAAAAATTACCGTGGGGGAAAAATGTTCTTGCCAGATATTAGTCTGTTGGCATCATGCACATTAGGTAAGAAATAGTTTTTGCACTACAATAACCTGAAGAGATATTCAGGTGGCCTTACTTAAGTGGACTACATGCTATGAAATATAAAATAAAATAGTATTGGGAGAATATTATAGTAAAAGAGGTGGCACCAAATTTTCCTCTCTAATATTCTCCCTGTAGAAAGCCGAAAATTTTCTAAAATATCGGAAATTGCATTTTGTATTAGGAGAATATGATAGCAAAAGAAGTGGCACGAAAATTCAGTGGTAAAACTCAACGTCGAGCCAGATGGCCGAAATTTTTCGAAAATTCAGTAGTGTAACTCAACAACAAGCCAGACATCCGAACAACATTTTCGTTTTTCAAGGTTTTGCTTATTTTGGCCATCCTAAATGAATACATAATTCAAGGACAAGTTAGACGGATGTACAGTGGTCGAAATTTCCATAGGTCTTGTTGAGTCGTGACCCTCAACAGTATTTTGTCACCGTAAGGCCTTCTGCGAAGGGGCAAGCGCCCGACCGCTACCTTTTCCTACTCGCGGTACATTGTAATTGTAAACCCATAAAAAAGGGAAAGGTACGGTCAAGAAAAGGGAAATTCCAGCGGACAGCCTCATGTCCAACCTTCCACCGGTAATGCGCCTAATTTTTATAGTTTTACAGCCTTGTTTGCCTGCGCCAGATGCATCCCTAGCCTACTCCTTCCAAGTTTCCACCACTCTCATCATCCTTCAAAGTAAACCTTTCCACCAATCACCGACAAGTCGGAAAACCCCACCTTTTTCCGCATCTCTTAATTTTTAACCGTACCTAGCAATAGCAGAACCGATTCAACCGTTAACACGGAAGCACCGACCGAGCGCGGTACTTAAAACCACTGTTAGTTAGAAATATTCGTTGCTCTCTGAATAAAGTTTTTTTTTACCGAACAACGGTTTCAATTCATTTCAAACAGACCAAGATCCGTTAAGTCGAATTTGGTCACAAGTTGGTGCATCGAGAAATTACATCGCGATCTCAACAGGTCTACTAAAAAATTTCCCTGTCTTTGATCGTTATCGACTGAGTTTCTCATTGTTACTGACTGACTATGCGTGATTACTTCATCGATTATAATTGATTTATTGATTGTTATTTCTGATTGTTGCGCGTAGCTTCGATTATTACAGTAATATTTGATATTTTATTGAGAATTCCAACGAAATTACCATAGTTCCAGGTTATGCACTCCTTCATCTTTAACAGTGTGAATACTGTGTAAGTATAAAAATACACTTACTGACTAAATTCACTTTTATTTTTATACATAGGATAATTTTTTAGGTTATATCGATTTTTCTTAACATACCACACCATGGTATGTTAAGAAATATTAGAGGGACGGGAAAGTGATGTCATTTTTGCGTGTGTCAATATTTTATATTTTATTTTATTTTTTATTCATCCAGCATTGAAAATTTGCACACCGGATAGCAAAAGGTTGTTAATAACGAGGGTGATTATATCATTGATTAAAAGTAAAAACTTGTTAAAAACTTATTTGTTTGAATTTAATATAAAAAAAAAACAAAACGTTACTTACCAATCCCCCTAATAAGTATGGAACTATAGAAATTTCGGTCACTGTACATTTTTGCGGAAATCAGCAGTAGAACTCTACGACAAGTCGGACGTTCGAGAAAAATTACTGGTTCAATAAACACATACGCAGATATGCTTTCTTATTACATTATCTTTATTTACTCATTGTAGATTCATACATGAAGTTTTGATATTTTACATGTACTACATGTTGCAAAACGGCGACGTCACCGCTCGCCCCGTAAAAAGCGGAGCGTGTCATCTAGCGGGGACCGAACTTTCTGCGAGCGAGATCGAGAGCGTTTTCCCCGAGGAAAGAGTTACCGAAAGAAATCGATAATTGGCTCACTATCTTTGTACGCGCCGAGTATGGCCACATTTTCAGATACGAACGAAGGGCACACAGATTAATGGGACCATCGTCCACGGGTTAGCGAACCCGGAGGGTGCCGGTCACGAGGAGCATCCCCTGTCCAAACAGCTGACCAGAAAATTTCTTCTCGTCGTCGTTTCATCATACCACAAAAGGGGCTGGACTCGTAGAGATGGTGCGATGGTTCTCAGGGGCAGGGTTAAACGCCCCCAGTCGCGAGATGCGGTCGTAACAGAGGTTTCCGGTCTGCAGCACTAGGACCATGCGGGAAAAGCCTGTACGAAAAGGGTAAGAGAATATGTTCCGTCCGATACGGAACACCGTAGCTAAAGATTCTCGAAGGAAGGTTTATGACATGGACGGGACAGACAGTTTATTTTTTGTGTTAATTTCGCTTGAGAATTTTAGAGTTATTTTCTACAACCGGCAATTTACCTGTGCGACAGTAAAGTTTATTTCGTTTGATACAATGGCATTTCGTTTTCGTCCATCCTAATAACCGACTAGGTCATAAACTCGGGATTTCCGAAGGGTCGGCTAAAACATGTGCATAACAGTCTTGCAGCCGAGGTCAACCTGGAGGAAATCTCCACGGTCCGTCGTGTCTTCGAGAACCCCTCCCGACTCAGACAATGCCCTCACCCCCGCTCGAAAAGGGACGACTAAGGGCGTTACCCAAAAATTGTTAAGGTGCGCTGATTGGAAATAAAAAAGGCCAATCAGCGTACTCGAACCGACTTCGAGGTGTCGCAAGCGGACACCGGACTTCAGTCAGCAATGAGTTGTAGAACCGTCGACATCCAAAATAAACACTTAGTTAACCACCAGCGAGACAATCTTGAATCCACGAGATACAGTCCACTATTCATCCTAACAAGTCGATAGGACTTCCATGAAGGAAGTTTTCTTCGCGTCGTTTAATCGTCGCTAAGTATCTGTCGACGCTGCGACGCACATACAGAATAATACCAGGCGGCTAAAGGTCTGCGCATACTTGTCGAAGGTGTCTACTGTCTAATTCATACTCGACTCTCAGACTTTTCTCTGAACTTGGGACCTTTTTCCGGAACTTGAGCTGCCCAGAAGAAAGAGGCACAGCGTGTCATCCACAACATTTTTTACAGAACTGCAACGAACCAAAACGTTCAGAACATCCGCCGTGTTGACTTGAGTTGTTTGACGAATTCTTACACCGTACAAATTGTCAGATGATATTCTTTTTTTTTTGTTAACGTAGTAATAAATTATTATTTTGTTCGTTATAACGTTTAAAAAAATTCCTTACCGGCGTATTCCCCACTTATTGTCACGACGGATGCTGAAATTTAGAGTCAATTTGTTTTTAAATAATACCCTATGTTAAACTCTGCTTGGCAATTGTGTCGGACGAAATATTCTTTAAAAAATTAGTTTAACCATTAAATACAGTTGAAATTGTATCATGTTTCATATCATTTTAACTAGAAAAATGTCAGAAATAAGTTGGCGAAAGTTCCATAAAAATAATAATTAAAAATAAAAAAGTTTTGTAATTGAATTGGTAGTGGTTTCCTGGTTTCACACTGTCGAGCTTCTTGGTCCCTCGCGGGGCCCATGCCTCATAGGCATCGATAATTTGCCATGAAAACTGTTGAGACCCTAAAAACCTTTTTTCTGTCATGTACAACAGGGGACTAGGCTGATGCCCAAGATATATGGCCCGTGCGCTAGCTCAGAAAAATACCGCGTCCGCAAGCTTCGGAAAGTTCGGTTAAAGACACTAGAGGCAGCACCCGGCTAGCTATACCGATTTCTAACCATCTGAATTCCAAGCATGCGCAGTCCCTAAACCGAATAGCACCGTGCCCCATGGGTCGAGATTGAGAGGTGGGGAGGAAGGAACCGCAGTGTGCCCTGTAGCGAGAACTAAGCGATCACTGTCTCGGGTCTCTTATATATCGTTTTGAGCGGGTAACCTTTTTATCCTGAGTCGTAGGGGTTCGAAGGGCACTATAGACGTTACTAGTACTGAGGCCATGTCATGGTTGATGGTTGGAAAATTTAGGGATGCGTCACAATCGCATAGTGCGCGATCGATCTCTGCTGTAGAATATCACTCTGTAGAGTAGCATGCGAAATATCTCGGAGTTTGTTGTACGTGGAATAAATAATATCGGTCGATCTCGCAGAGTCGTCGCGACAGTCCCGTAGTATCGAATGTCGCCGTCCATCTGCAGTGAATTGTAAAATTGACAACCGAGCGCACTCGGGACGCGAACATCGGTCCGAAAAGTTGTATGAAGAGCCCGGGCTCTCGGATGCGGCCACGTGGCCGTGGTCTTGTATTCCCGGACGAAGATTAAACAATGTAGAGCCAAATACAGTGCTTATCGATAAATGTCCCAAGTGTGGCCTATAATTGCCCCAAAATTATCCCCACTACAGCGGGGTACCCCGTGAGGGACCCTGAAGCTCTAGAGGTTGCGATCGCCGAGAATTGTAACACGGGTCGGGCATATAGGTGTGAGACCGGGAGACCACTACTAATCCAGTGACAAAACTTGTTGTTCAGCAAAGAACATGCGTGGTCCTGGTCATGGGGGTATCGGCCGAGAGATATGCGTTAAGCGGGGCCCCGGTCGATCGGATCCCATGTCGCGCAGGTAAGGGAAAGGGCGCATTTAACGTCCTGGGAGAGGGCTTTTAGTGGGTAGTGGCCGTTAAATAGGCTGAGTCCCACACTCCCCCTGGCACCCGGCCAGGAGGAGTACGTAAATGCATTTCCCCTCTCCCTGAACAAAAAAAAAAAAGTGACAAAACTTGTTTGGTCAAAGTTCCATAAAAAATGACGAGAAATGAAGAAGAAGAATTGTTATTGGATTAGTTATGTTTACGCTTTTCGGCAACCGAAGCCCTTGTGCTTCGTTATCCTTTTCTATATTCAGCAGAAGTCAAATAATAGTAAACTTGGCGGATAATTGTCCCGGGTCGGACCCGTGCTTTGGACAATTATCGATAAATACTGTAATTGTCAACTTTATTGTACCAACGCGATCCGTCCTGCCATGAGGGCTGTCCCCGCCTTCCCTGTGTCCGAACTTTGGAATTTCCCGCGATTTTAGATCTCTCGACGATCCTCGTAGGCGTCCGCGAGCGGGCTCGAACGTTCGAGCTCCGAGAAGCGAGAGTTTATCGGTACACTCCCGGTACTTGGCGCCCGAATAAATCAAAAACGAGTCGAAAGCGCGTCTTCGGGGATCTTGATTTTGTCCCGAGGGGACCGCGGACGCACGGCCGTGCGCGGCCCGGCGTAAGGAGCTATAAAACCTCGGTGTGGCCTGCTTTTTCCGTGCTATCTCACACGCGAGAAGAAGGCAACGTGACAGTACACAACTTATATTCTAAACATTGTAGGACGTGGGAAAGGGATTTGACTGAGTCAACGCTGGTTAAAAACGAACGATATTTAACCTCTTACGCACAGCTGAATTTTGCGTGGGGCTGTTTCTCTGTATGGCAGAATTCAACGCGAATTAAGTGTACATGAAAGCCACTATAGTGGTGCGTCGTACAGAAAGATGACATCCGCGAAAGCCACTATAGTGGCGCATAGTGTCTAAGAGGTTAATAGCTCTTCTCTATACGGCGTCGCTGCTGGCACTGTCTCCAGCGGAACTGCTCCAAAAACAAATGCCTTGCTTGTTCAAACAAGTGAAAACGTTGTATTCCAAAACATGTTGAACCTTATATATTAAAACATACGCCAATTGTTTAAGCGACTGACGATCGACGACGAGGCATGTCCCGTCTCACGTCTCCACACTTACGACATTTATAGTGTAAGAATTGTAGTATCACCTTGTGGATGACTGAGTATGAGTGTACATGGAGTGTGAATGTACATGAGTGTCATATGTTTGACTGTCATATATGTTTTTATTGATTTGTACGTTGCGTTCACGTTTTGTTAACAAATTCATAAAAACATCAACAAACCAGCCAGCGAGCAACCGATAAACAATCATCACGCCATATCGAGCCTCCTTACAATAAGGCGCTGGAACGATAGCATGGTGTGCACACGCACCACTAGGTCAACCGTATACGTACATGGGGATTGCAAGGATCCGGGAGGCCGCAAATAATGCCTCACTAATGCAAAGTCAAGACTTCTTAGTAGTCACAATCGCTAGATAAAAGATAAATCTAGGGCGCGATCTTCTCCAAGTGGCCCAATTTTTACGTTTTCGGGGCGTAAATTGCATTATTCGGCAGAATGTAGCCCTCGTAGTTCTATGAAACGTATTACTCGACAGCTCCGACAGCGGCA